>JAVKPL010010149.1:0-41428 GCA_032173675.1 Gastrolobium villosum | reverse complement strand
GCTTCAGACGATTGACTATTATTTTGGAGATTGCCTTGTAGAAGACATTGCATAGAGCAATCGGTCTGAATTGCTCAACCCTTTTAGGATTCTCAACTTTAGGAATCAAGGCCAAAAGGGTCTCATGAATCTTATGGATCTCACCAGGATTGGCAATCATATGTCTAATGTCTTGACAGAAATTAACTAATGCAAACATATGCCAATTTTTCTGGTAAAAACCCGCAGGGAAACCATCAATGCCAGGGGCCTTGTGCGGACCCATTTGGAAGAAGGCAGTCTTGATTTCTTTAGTGGAAATAGGTTTGCTAAAAGCACGTAATTCCATCGAACTTAGCGGAGACCAGTATTCAGGAGTGCAAATCCACGGTCTAATGGTTTGGGTTTCTATAAACAGATTGGAGAGAGTGTGTCATTTTAAAGGATGTAAAGTTGTGTCATTTTAAGATAGAGAAAGAGATAGATAAAGTAGGAGAGAGAGTTGACAAAAAAATAAAGGTGTAGGTCCCAACTCTTTGTGAGAGTGAAAAGATATAAGTTGTGTCATTTGAAAGGCTAAACATTTTTCCATTAAAATAAAAAATGGTGCAATTTTTTATGGGTCTATTGTAGGTGATATGTCTCTCTAACCCATGAATTAAAGACACTTCAAAATACTTGAAGTGTCGTGTCCGACACTATGATATTTTTGGGGCACTTTGACAAGCTTCGACATTTATAATATTTGAAATTTCAGTACATATTATGAAAAAATTAATCGATATTTTATCAAATTGATATAATAAAAATTAAAAATAGATACCAAATAAATATCACTAGAGTGTATAAGAGATTTTTAATTTGAAAATATAATAGTAAACATTTATATCTTATGTTTCTTTACAAAATTGATGGGCATTATAAGTTTAGTTTTATTTTTTAAATTATTGAATATTAAATATAATATATACTATATAAATTAAAAATATAATTTAATATTAAAACGTGTCCCAATATATTAAAACTTAACATTTTTTAAAATTAACATATCGGAATATCATGTCGTGTTCTGTATTTTGTGTTGGTATCAATATAACATAGACTCCAATAACACTATAGACATGTTACCCATAATAAACTCACGTTTGAGCCTCTCAAATGTCAAACCAAACATAGGCTAAACAGAGTAAAAACCCAAGTATACATCAAACGAAATTTCAGGACCAAAAAAAGAAATTGTTTCACAAATATAATTATGGAATTAAATCATTTAAATTAAGGGCTTATCATCTATAATTTAACATGACCAGAAAAAATTTCCTACACTCAACATTTTGTGGGGTCCGCAGCAAAAAAAAAAAACTCCGGCACGAAAAATGAATCTCTATAACATAACACAAACACTTTTCTTACAACATAACTCTTATGAAACCCTTAAATTAATTAAGTGAATTCAGGGTTTTCTTCATATTGTTTTTTTAGTTTAATTTTGATACATTACAAAGTTTTTTATATTAGTATCAAATCATGTTTTGATACACTATTTTAAAAAGTTTGAGGTTTTAGGATTGTTCCAGTCATACTTATATAATGACATGATAATTCATTATTAAATGAAAGTAAACAAAATTATACTGTGCTAAAATTAAATCATTTGACTAATCATAATCATGTGCTTCATTGCTGCAAGATTAATTAAATAGACAAAATATAAAAAAAAGGCTATATTGTTTGAAATTTATGATCCCTATCACGCTGGAGTCTTTCTCTCATATAACACTACACTACATAATGATACACACAATAGTACTCTTGGGTCCTGTGAGAATATTGTGGTACTGCAATCGAATTTAAAAATGTGATAGGTCCCACACAACAATTACTGGGTATTATATCGTTCTACACTATTTTATTTGAAAAACGAAAACCCTAATTTTTTGGAAGTCTATTTTTTTTTTTTTTGTAAGCTTTTGCAAGTCTATTTAAATAACAATGTATATTACAAAATAAAAAAATAACAATGTAGTTTGTTACGAACAGTGCTTTTATAAAAAAATAAAAGTTTAATTTATTATATACTACTTGTATGGAAAATTTAACCGTATTATTTCATACAAGAAAAGTTAATTTCATACCTAATATTTATGAAAATACCACAAGAAACAAAAAAAAAAAAAAAACGACAGTGTCTGTTCCAACAATGCCAATCTTAATATATATTTATTTGCTACTAAAAATTAAAATTCATTTCATTGATTTCATATTACATTTGAAACATCATGTGTGTTTAATAGATTTAACATAAGGACTTTAAGATCTGCTCAAATAAATTTAACATAATCTGGGTATGAAATTATTAGGTTGCTAAATTCTTGTTCTCTCTCTCTCTCTCTCTCTCATATATATATATATATATATATATATATATATGTGTGTGTGTGTGTGTGTGTGTGTGTGTGTGTGTGTGTGTGTGTGTGTGTGTGTGTGTGTGTGTATTATTATTGCAATATTTTGTTAAAGGATATTTGGTGACTATTTTAAATTCAATTCTCATTGCTTTTGTAGATTTCTCCAAACTCCAAGCCTGCGAGTAGGTTATGTGGACTAAGAAGGGCTTTTCCACGTCTGATTTCTATCTCCCGACACAGGTAACTAAATAGATAAGTTCTTCATTCAAGTATGTCACAAATTATTGTTGGATCTTGCAGGTTGCTGCTGAGGAAGCAAAAACACAACTTGGGAAACCATTGGGTCAATATCCCACCCAAACATTAAAATTTGAGTAAATACGGTCCCCATTTTAGTCCCTAGCAAAAAAAAAAATAGTCCCGAGACCCTACAAAATCAAAGTGGACCCATTTTAGTCTTTTTGAGGAACTAATGTGGGTCTTTTTTGAATTTGTGGGGACCACGATTTTAATTAAATGGGTCCACTTTGAATTTTTTAAGAACCTCAGAACTAATTTATTTTTGTTAGGGACTAAAGTAAAAACCGTGTCTTTTGTTAGGCACCCAAAATGGCTTTACTCTTAAAATTTTTCATAAGATTCCGTGAACTCCTGGTGAGTAGGCTTGTTGTTATTTTTATTTGTGAAGGGATGAGTGTAACAGCTATATGACTGTCCAGTGTCCACTACTCTTTAATACTCTAAATAAAATAGCTCATTATAATTAGTACAACAGCGCATATTACAAGGCCTCTGTATCTAGATTCAATGCATCTCATCAATCAGAGCAGTACACATCTGAGAAAGAAAAATTTGACAGAGTAAAAAAGAATTTTAACTGACATGTAATATTTTCATTGGAGGGATGTATTGAATCTTTGGTACAACAATAGTACCAAAGATTTATTTCGTTGGGTCACCAAAAACCCCTTATGAGCAAGCCTGAAATTTATTTAACAAGATGCATACATACTAGTAAAGCAACATATATCCCTGGCAGCATGTCAATATGAGATATCAATTTGAAGAGCTTTCTGGGTGAACCAGAAACTTGACTGAGTTATTGAATGGCTTTACATGAACCTTATTTCATTTCAAATATGGATAACACCATTCAGTGAAAATCATATAGAACTACCACAAATCCATTCCAAAATCCAGTCAGCAAAGGTTCATTAGTCATCCAAATAAATCATCATTATCTCTATCCATATAATGATATAACATACACCCTTCCCCATCCTTGACCGGAGAAGCTTGTTCAACATTACTGACAGGTGAATATGCCAAGGAAGACCCAACTTTGGCAGAGAATGACTCTCCATAAATGTCATCATCATAAATCCCACCTTTTGTTGGTGTTTTGACCTTATTTTAAAACTTCTGGTAGCTTATGAGTCACACCTCTCTGGGATGAATCTGGGTCCTAAGGATTAATGTAACCTGTACAAGACATTAATATGTTCCAATAATGCTTCCTAATTCTCTGCAATGACATGCAAAAAGAAAATAACAAAACATATCCATTATGCACGCAAGGACATGTCAATTTCTGTCATTCACTCAAGGATGATAGTAATTTATTTTCCCTCTCAAGTCTCTATGCGGCTCTCAGTGAAACATCAAGTTCTGAACTTTATATGTGAAACGTTTTCAATCTAATATCTACAAAATTATTGTCCTGGAAGTACCTTCTAGTTGACTTTTAACTTATATACAACAATCTGCAAAAAAAATTAGGCAATTGCAAACCCGTAATTGGACATGCATACATGGCATGTCATGTACTATGACTTAGTATAATTGATTTTGATAGAGAATCGTAGAGAGTAACATACATGGGTCTTAGACTATGCAAAAACTTAACAAAGCAAAGGGCCAAATTTCTTACAACAGAAACCTGTTGGAATGCTACATTAAATTTTATCCGTTAATATTTCACTTGCACCTACGCATAATATTCTTTTTTATTGCATCTCCTTCAACTATGAGCTACCAAAAAAATTTCGGTCATTTATTCAATTTCTGTTGTTTAATCGTCCACTCTCTCTTGTTTATGGCTTAAATTTGCCTTTACCTTATTAGAAGTTGGCTATTTGCGATGCAATACAAATTCTAGACATTGTAACGATTTTTATTTTATTCTATTTTCTTCAAAACAAATCTCTCTCTTTTAAAGAGACTATGAGGAATTGTAGAAGGTTTTCTAGATATAGCAGTACTTTTACATCCAATTCTATCAATGTAAACATACATATTCTATATTCCCATTATTATTTCGTTGGTCCAGTTGCTGCTCAAGGTAATTAAAATCAATATTTTATATAAAATCAAAAGGAAAATAAAAAATTATAAAACGTAAAAACGTATAAACGTTTGGAATATTGATAAAATAAATCAAAATTTTAATTATTATGTTGCTGCTGGTAAACAATAGACGTGTCATGAGAACAATATATTATGCTTTCGCAAATTAAAATGTGCAATTGCAAGAATTCCAATTACTCTTTTTGATTGTTTACAACAATCATACCTATCAAAACTCTTAACAATTACCGAGTAAACATTTTGTCACCTATCCTTTGGAAACAAAGACAACATAAGCTATGATACAAGATACATGACCCTTGTTTAACAAGATGTCAATTCATCATCTAAAAGTCACAGTATACAACAAACGCAAAATTTGGATTGCTAGCAACTGCTGATGCAATCTGAATATCGTCCGCCAGAATCCAACTGGTCATTTACAGCAGAACAGTTAGTAATATCTCCAATCAGTAATCTGGTTTGAACAATTTTTTGTATCAAATAAGCATCTTTATAGCTGAACAATTTTAAGCATCATTAAAGCTGTGATTCTATCGCCCTTGAAAGAAAAGAAGTAATATATACCATGTTCACATCAGCAATTCACCCGTAGATTACACCGCTAGCAGGTTTAATGATGTTAGGTTTGTTATGCAAACCAACCCCAAACAGCACAAACACATGGACCTTAATCTGAAGCTATCATATATTCCAATCTGAGCTGAAGAATTGAAATATTATTTGTTAGTTCTGAAAGAAGTGTGTAATGATGCTGCGAGATTATCAGCTAGCTTCCTTGATTGTATAAGGTCAAATTCCGGAAGATTCATTCACTATTTTGCCAAAAACTCCTTCTCAACTAAACTGAAGGTCAGCTTTAAACGTTCTTGTAGATTTTTTAGGATGTTCTTCGTAATCCTTTTCTGAGGTTTTGTACTTTTCAGCCATTCAATTCCAAACAAAACCTGTACTTTACATCCCTTTGCTTTCGGGGGTAAATCATCAATATGATAGCAAAGGTGCAGCTGTGGAATATTATTAGAAGACAATAGTCAATGGTACAGAAGATGAAAACTAACAGGAAGATGACAAAAACAGGAAAATCCTACAAAACAAAAAAGTGGGCAACGGCAGTTCCAAGGAAGGTTCAGACCCATTATGCGGATCTATAGTAGGTAGCCTTATCTTACAATTGCAAGAGGATAAAAGTTTAGGAAAAATCTAAATTTGGCTTACTCACATTGAAATAATCACCAAGAGGAACTCCATGGAAGTTCATAACCTCTTCCAAACGCCAGCCCTTACCATCCAAAAGAGTTTTTTGCTGAGTACTTGTCACTTCAACTCTATAACGTGAAATATGTTTCTCGAATTTGTAATATACTGCCCTCTCATAGACATTGCTATTCTCAGATACCCAAGGGGTATAAGAATAATCAACACAACCAGAATTTTCCATGACCTTGCGGTCCAACTCACCCCCACTGAATAACTCCATCCAGAAACTGGCCTAAATTAATTAAAGGAAAAGAACTATAATCAAACACAAACATTGGTGAAGTTATACCAAAAAAAAAAAAGAGAACCAATAATTTGCAGTGAAAAGGAGAGAGAGAGAGAGAGATTACGGGAACAGGAAGAACACAAGAATAAACCTCAGACATGCTAACTTCATCAAGGGCAAGGAATGACCCACTCTCTTCACTGGAAACACTTTTGGTATCACAGTCTTCTTCAACTAACTTGACCTTCTGTTCAGGACTCAAGGATCTGGACACAGCACCACCACCTTTCATGCAATCCTGACACACACGAGCTTACAACAGCTAAACTTCTCATAGTTTTTTCCCTGAGCTTTTCTTCCCCGTCCAATGCTTTCATTTGCACTGCATCAGTCAATCTCAATGATGAGTTTAGAACCAGTACTAAAAGAATATATATATATAAGTGATGCAAAAGGGTGACTTATTTTACCAGAGGCATATCATCAGAAATCTCAGCAATCCTGGCATCATCAGGACTTGATGACTCAATATGTGATTTCTCCATTTCTCTAGGACTAGCCTTTGCATAGCAGTTATCTTTATGCTCTTCAGAATCTGATTCTTCTTCTCCATTAGCATTTTCTCTCAAAGCTTCACTTGATTCATCCACTTCTCTCTCTTCTGAAATACCTTGTGGGATACTCAATCTATCTTCAGAAAGCTTCTCACCATAATCCTGCTTCTCTTCATCTAATTCTTCCGTATAACTCCAGCTCTTCTCTTTCTTAAGTCTCTTTCCTCTAGAAACTGATCTTACTTTCTCGTTAGATTTCTTCTCCTTTGTTGTGATCTCATTGGACCCTTCGGCCAGTTCCACTTCTGAACCACCATGAAAAGATTACTCATTAAAATATAAGAGAGAGGAAACAAAAATGAAGCACTAGTCTTTAACACTAAAATGAGGAAGCATAACCAGTGTAATTAATTGCACTTGAAGATATTATAGGTATAGTATTCATTTCCAAAGCAAATTAGCAATCTTAACAGTTAACCATATCATATCTTTTCAGATACATTACCTGAGTTCATCTCATCAACTTTGGAGGTCGTGGTCTCTTCAGGATTTGATATCTCATAAGTCTCTTTGACATCCTCTTGACGAAAATTACTTTTTAATGCACGTTTTTGTCCACGTTTTACAGGCTTGCTGGGAGATTGTTTGCCATTAACTCTACTGAGGCAAAGTTATATAAATTATAATGGTTAGAGCATAAAACGCAATCACAGATGAGCAATAAGAATCTCAGCTTTTCCCACTCACATTTTTTTGGTATTTTTACTTGGTGAGCCACTTGAACCTTTACGTTTTTGCCCAGAGACCTTAGTAGATTTTCGACCCTTGTCAATAAGTTCCCAGCGCTCCTTTTCCAAACGGAGTATTTCGACATCTCCATCCTCATATAATATCTTCCACATAATGTGACACGGGAACATTGTATCAGAATTTTAAAAAATAGTTAATACATACCAGGCAGAAAAAAACTAAGCACCAAATTCAGAGGGCAAGTAAAGCATCATTCGGCTTACCACATGCTTCCCTTTTGAAGGGTCATAAGACTTAACAGTGCCTCCATAAAATCTGCAGAACAACAATAACCAAACATCAGAACTTCAATTAGAAATTATGTGAAGACAAGAGAAGAAAATCGTGATTTTAGAAATTACTCTCCACAGTTCAAAGAAGGCATACAGAAAGTATGTTAGGTGGAAAGCCAGATGTTAATATTAATTCAGCTCCAGATAGAATGTAACATATGTTAATGCGATGCATCATGAAAAACTTGAGAAATATACACGAAAAGCTGTATTCAAAAGGAGCAGCTGAATTTGGAAGGAAAGTTAAAAATATGTTCATAATACTTCCATGACTAAAAACGAAGATCTGTCTTGTTTTCCCTTTGAACGACCAAAATTTTGACATCAATAATTTTGTTTTGCTTGTGCAACTTGTAAATTAAAATTCATCATAAGCACTTACTTCTTATCCATAGGCCACCAAACTTTAATTCTACAACCAATTAGATCTTCAGTATCAATTTCGCCTCCCTTTGTTATGCACTGTAGATGGAAAATCAAATCAAATATGATCCAAGGGACTTGCAAGAACACTAATTATCACATAGAGAGAGAGAGAGAGGGTGGAGTGGGTGTATGCGTGTGGTGGAGGGGATCTATACGTGGCATGAAAGACACTACTAACCTCAAAACCACTACATCGACTAATAAAGATTGTAAATAGAGTTTACCTTAGGCAATCCTGAAATGCTTTTTCTTTTCCACTTTTTAGTAGATCCCGATGACTTGGAATTGTTACTTGCAGTCTTATCACTTCGTTTTAAATTATCAGGACTCTGCAACAGAGGCAAAATAATAAGCAGAAGTCTACAAAATCGATAAGAAAAATCCTAAATTAGCATAAATCTACTTGACAGTAAGATACTACCTTCATGTCATGCTCATCAGGTTTATTTGACTCATCATTATGATAGCTGTCAGAGCCCATAATTTTTTGTTTTAACCAAGACAATAGCACGTCTTTATCACTGCCTTTGACCATTTTTCCTTGCATGGTTTTGCTATCTGTGTCAGAGTTAACTTCTGCATCCAACAGTAATTCGGCTCCAGGGGAGTCTTCTCCTGAAACTCTTCGAGAAGCCTTTGAAGTACTAGCTGATAATCTCAATTTTCCATGAGTAGTGCAAGACCGCCTACGTTTAGGCACAGGAACAGGTGTTGTTTCTCCAGCTTTTCTTTTTTTTGCTGTTGCATACTCTGGATCTGTCTTAATCAAAGAATGTTCATGACCATTACTTGGTTCAAAATTGGTAGATGTCCCCACGTTGTCCGAGTTATTGCAGCCATCATCCTTTGTTATTGCAGCCAGTGCATGGACAGCATACTTGGCCTGTCTCCGACTGCCTTCTAAACATAGTCTCTCCAGTATAAGGTCTACAGAACTGCTTGAAATAAGCAGATAGTAAGAAAATTATACAAGGAAATGGATATAAATCGTTAACAATTTTAACAGTATCACCTTGATGTGACTGCAAGTTGTTCGCGAATAGTACTTCCAGCCTTTGCTAAAACTTTCAAAATACCCTCTTTAATAATAACATTATCATCCTTCAGTAAATTCACCAGCTCCTCCTCACTGCCACTAAGAAGCAAGGGACTGAAACGAGCAATTATCTGCAGTTTACCACAAGTTAACCAGAAAGTTAAAAAGATTATTCTAGCATTCTTGATTTACATGCCCACAATGACCCAAACCATACAACTGCATCATAGCAGAATTACATAAACATGAAATTATTGGAGAAGGATACTAAAAAAAAAAAGTAAAAGTACATATGACATATGACATATAATAAAAACCAGTCCTCAGCCTTCTATCAGCTTAAACATTTAGGATGAATTGGTTATACGGAATCGTATAATATCAAAGCCACTCTGAACAAGTGGTAAAGAGCTCAAACCTTGTCATCTCTACTCTAAATCAAAGTAAATTTCAACCCAAGTAATGGTGGGGCTGTGCTTTGTTCACATTTTGAGCTTAAAGGGCTTTCAAACGAGGGGCTGTCTTAAAGAGATCAATAAAATCTTTCCTAGGCCTTCTATCAGCTTAAATTTTTGGGATAAACTGGCACTTGACACACACAATCACCCTAAGCCCACAAATACCAATTAATCAGTATCATTCAAAGACATAAAGTAAAGCTTCAAGCAAAAGCTAGGAACTATTTATTGATAATTCAAGCAAGAATTCATAGACACATGTTCAAGATCTAAGTGCAATAATCCAAGACACCATGAAATGACATGTTCTTACCACCAATATATTCATGCAAGACTGTGTACGCGGAGCATTCTCTGCAGATTCTTGAGCTAGTATTTCTGAAAGAATTATTTTCACATGCTCCTTGTTGAAGAGCAAATAGGAGCACTTCACAGAGAAGGTATTCAGAAATTCATAAAGACGATGTTTCTCGCCAAGTATTTTAAGCAAATCATCCTACAAACAAAAAATAAACAAATAAGCATAATAAATAAATAAAACCTAAAAGATAGTTTAATTCTTTCTTTCTCTACAAGAAAATAATAAAATATGATGAAGTTAGTCTGAATCATAACAATGAGACTTTCTCATTTAAAATGTATGCAGTTCTTCTTATTGGCACCTAGAAAGAAAGTTCAAGATGGCTACAGGAAGCAGATCCAGAGACACATGCATTAGCATCAAATTCTGGAGCTCATTAAACAGTTGGTGTTAATTTTAGTTTAAGCTAGTTGCCAAAACAGCAGTTAGGTTGGTCCTAGCATCATTTGAAGGTTAAGGTCAGATTATAATGAAAATGTATGAAGTTTATTGTTAGATAATAATGTTGAATATGGCCAGTACTCATTGGCAGAGCAAATGAATAATTAATTAGATTCATAGCCAAAAAGCACAAGAAAGGAATAGTCTATTGGCAGTACCATTTATGGTGGCAATTAATGAAGTGATGGAAAAGAGTCAAAATCAGACTTGTTCGTGGAGATAATACTTAATAGACACCTAAATTTATGGAAAGTTTGCAAATGATATATATAACAGGAATTGAGCATCAAGCAGATTTAGTCCTCATATCATCACTTCAAAGATTAACGACCATACAGTTTGTAACCATGATTTCCCAAAATAAAACATATCTATCAGTTATTGATTATTTTACCCGGTAGGCACGAGCTTGATGGAAGGTAGTGTTTGGATCAACAAGATTTGTTAATATCTTCCAGATATTAGCATCTTTTAATTGATCAAGAAACTGGAAATTCTCTTGGGCCTTCATGGGGTCAGCAAATGAACGGGACATTGCTCTGAAACAGAGAAGAATCTTCTTTTGGACATCGAGAACATCTTTATCCTGCATTTGAATGAGAATCAATCCCTTTTTCTTATCATGTTTCTGTTGAGAAGTTCATCTTTCCAACTTTCAAAGTCACATACCTGACTCATCTGCCTCAGAGACAGATACTTCTGCATCTCTAGCTGCAACCTGCTTCCAAAGAGATACCATTAAAAGAGAAACTTTAATTGCTTACTGATGTTGAGACACCAGAGTTGTACAAGCCATCAGCCAAGCTTACCTTTGTTTCTGCTTGAGTATCTTTTTAAGAGCCTTGACCTCCACTTTATCAAATCCAGAGAAAATCCCAACCCAATGTTTAACAACATCACAAATTGAAAACTCTACCGGAAACAGGGACCCACATAGAACAGATTCAATTATATCAGATCTGTAGAATGAAATGAACAAGAGAAACACCACTTGATTAGGACATCCCTAACCCAGTGAAAAAACATAACACAAAAACCAAACCAAGGAAAAGAAGAAACTCATGAGAAAACAGGATTTGTATAGTTAAAACAATATTTGCCACCAAAGCATCCAACTCCTCCCATTTTGTAGTAGGAAAGTATGTGTAAACTGGAAGAAGTTAAACTATTGACAAAAAACACAAGTCCAAGCAACAAACCACAACGTGGAAATCATTTTCCTAACAATTAAAAAGGCTGGCAAATCTTTAGGTATCCTGTGCCCCAGTGCAGCTAGGAATTTTCAAAACTTACTATTTTCTCCTAAAATCTGTATATTGCTTTAGTTGGACGGGACAAATATTTTATTTCATTTAATACATATAATTCATTTTTTCTTTTGGTAAATAGTTTGAATCAATTTGCTAAACAAGTGTTTTCACAGTACAACTAAAAAATAAGGTTTTAGAAAAAAAGTCAGTCCTTACTTTATTGTTAATAAGAAAATCAATATCAAAAAATCACATTCATCACTTATGCAAATAACGGCAAAGACGAAAAAGAACAAAGAACAAGTATTTTACCTAAAATCTTTGTCATAGAAACATCTAAGGATCTTGCCGGGAATCCAGTCATATTCATCGGGATTGACTAAATAACCGCTCTTCTCACAAAAAACTATATACATTTCAGCCAATCTCTCCATCGTATACTTTTTAACAAGCAGCTGCAAATGCAAAGCTTAATAAGGAACTGAGATACTGTGGTTGAAATCACCAAACAGTTAATTAGAAAGATTAAAAACAAAAAATTTAGATGTACACATACGGATTTATCACGAAGCCGTTCCGCAACAAGTTTCACAGTTTCAAGAGGAACTGCATTTAGGGCATGACATGCCACATCACATATAACAGCCACGACTTGCTTTCGAACATTTTCATCAAAATCCAGTAGCCGATCACAAAGGGTAGCTAAGTTTGACTCAAATAAAATCAGCAGATATAACATATAGATTAAAAAAAAATAGACTGAATGGATGTACATGTTTTAGTGCACTCACATATTATTTGAGGAGCTTCAGCTCTTGAAGGATTTAACAGCAGACAGTTCTTTACATGCTCAAGGGCAGACATGCGAACCTCAACAACTCTATCAGTCAACCTCTTTAAAAATTCTGAAAATATAGGCTGAAATGCTTCAGGAATGGAAGATCTAGGAAGAGAAATTATATCACCAACCAAGTTCAGTGCTTTCAAACGGGTTTCCAGCTGGTCACTCTACAATTTCCAAATTACAAGTGATAATTCAGACATTAAACAATAGTATAGTTTTGCTAAGCTCATGAACTAAATCACTGATGAATAAAAAAGTCAAAGTGACTCTGATATTATGACTTTATACATTCCAAAACTCGTAACCTCCACAAAGCATAAAATATAAATTATACAAAAGACACAATTGTCATAGCAATAAGGTCATTATAATGAAAATATATGATACTGCTCAAAAAGACATAAAAGCATCAAGAACGCCAATAAATCACAAATTACCAGAAGCTCTCCAGTCACATAAGGAAGAATTCCAAACAGGACTTGAGGAGCACAGCAATATAGATCGTAGATAACTCCATGGTATTCAACTTGACTGTTCACTGGTTTGCTCTCCCCAGACATTAACGATAGCAAAAATTGTTTAATGCTGGATTCAAGTTTTCCTACACATTGCTGTATGACATTCAGAGCAAGCCTCCTTGCAGCCATAGTAACACCCTGGAATTAAAACTCCACACTATCATGTTTCTTAAATAATTTTAGAGCAGCAAGAGCATCAGCTATCTGCCTTTAACTGGAAAAAGAATTTATACAAGAAGTACTTACTTTTTTTTCGCGACCTAATGTAGATAGCAGAATAAATAAAAGATCCTCACGGACATCCTCACTCTCTTCTAAGAGAACTGCCATGATCGTTTGCATGGATGACAGAACACTTTCTGGATGATCATCTCTGAGCATGAAACAATATATTCAGACACCACTCTCTAATCCAAGAGATATTTAATCAAGAAATAAGCAGAGAAAATTGATATTCAAGAAAATGGCATTGAATATCTAAGTTTTCACCTTAGTGTCTGACAGTTTAAAGTTTCAACAACAATAACCCAGTATTATCCCACTAAGTGGAGACTGTTTATACAGCAAAACATCACATTGCAAGTACACAAAGAAGTTTGTCTAATTAGTTTTAATTCATTTCTCATTATTCTATGACCAGCAAAAAGAGCACAGGATCCCAAAAAAAATAAGCCAACAAAATATCAAGTTTGCAATCTTGGAAAAGAATAGCAGAAACTTTCAGGAAACCTATGTTTTTTACTCTTAACATTAGCACACACCTCAAGATTAACTAAAAGATTCTATGATAAACTGACCTGGCAACCGCAAAGAAAGTACTGAACATTTCATTCACCAGATCACCACATTCAAGATCCAACATTACAACACAGGATCTATATTTTGCGACAGTCTCCAATATAACAACTCTCCGGCCAAAGGATGGACCATTGGTATCACTTAGACCATTAAAAGTACCCACAATCAATTGAAAGGTGTCCTGCAAATAGATCTAACAAAGATTAGAACAAAGGACAATTTTTACCAGCAGAACCTAAAAGGGAAATAATTACACTTTCGAGTTGTAAATAAGAAGAAGAACTATAACCAGATAATCTTTGTAAATGAAAGGCACCTTTAGAATATCATCAGTATAAGGAGCTGCAGGTGCGGTGATCCGAGTTATCTCGCAAATACATGTTGCAAGAAGAAGCTTGACATCCCTATCTTGGTGCTTCAGCAATCCTGGCTTAACAATTGCATCAATAAAGGGCTTCATTGGCTCCATTTCTGAAGTTGAAGTTGACTGATACAACTCAGCAAGGCATGTGGTCGCTTGCTGCATGAGGAAAAACATTTTGGGCGAAGAGGGGGATCAGCAGTTGCCAAAACCAATAATCCAATAGCTTTATAAGAAACTACTTTCTTAAGACAATATCCATATGAACAACTTAAATAGTAGTATTTTAACCTTAAACTGATCCCTCATTCACAAATCACAGTCCATTATATGTTTTTCTCTTCATCTGTCTAATACTGTAATTCTCTTTCTTTTTTGGATTAAAAAACTTTCTAGTTTATATTATAATATAACTCAAATAAACAACCCTTTCAACCTCAAATGCATCTGTAAAGGGCCCCCAACTCCTCCTTTCTACTTCAACTTCTTTACTTCCATTCTCAACCACAGACATGAAAGTTTCCATTCGCAGTATCTTTTATCAGTTCCCGCACGAGATTCTCAAAATCCAAAACATGACATCTTATTAAACTACAGCACAAGATAATTAAAACGCCAATTTTAATAACTTCTCCTGTGTTAACAGTTAGCAGACAAATTTGAAGCACCTCCATGACCATTCACAAAGTAACCTAACTCCAAAGTAACGTAAGTCTCAACTCAAACATAGTAAATCTACCAATCGTTTTTCTCAATTGCAGAAAGGTCTGCAACCATAAGTCACACACTCAATTCTCACTTTTAAACCAACCCCATGAAGAAGCAGTAAAATTGGCGGAAGCAAAACCCACAAAGTTGAAGGCATTTGAGCTATTCTATTTTTCTCAAAGACAAGTCAACTTAAAAGAGAAAATTCTCATTTTTATTTTCGTTTTCTTCTCCTTAAACCTCAGCTACCCAGCAGACAAACAGAAAATAACAACGGATATAACCAACACCAAAGGACAAAAAAAGGTTCAAGATATTCAATTGGAAATAAAAGATAAAAAAAATAAAAAAAAATGCAAACCTTCAAGAGCTTGATGAGAGCGTCTTTGGAGGAGGGAAGGGTGTCGTCGAGCTTGGATCCCAGCTCCTTGAGTAGCAGGTAAGGGTTCTGAGACATAATTCCTGCGTTTATAAAACGACACCGTTTCAGATCTTTTTATTTATTTTTCCATATATGTAACAACTTAATTAATTAATTTAACACGCATGGTAAATAAACCTTTTTCCAATCTTTTTAAAGATATTTTCAGATCTTTCCATTTTTTTTTTCATTGATGAAGCTCGCTAGTCAATATAAGCACATAATTTATTTAATCTTAAATTCCATTTAGTTACTGGATTCTAAAACTCGTTATATTCTTTAAATTGTATCTATTATAAGGTGCATAAAAATAATATTACAATTTATGGTGGAATAATCAATGCACATACACAAGTCTCTCTTTCTATTCCATTCAGCACGGGACTGAAAATTAATAAAATCAGATATTTTCTCTCATTTATATTATTTATGTACTGCATGAGTTGTATATAAAACCATCGCAACATAGCAAAATTGGCTTGCAAAGGACTTAATGATATCATCAAATACACGTTAGTTTTGTAGATATTATTGGGATTTTTGCATAGATTAGAATTAATATCATCACTTAATGAATTAAATCTGAACAGTTAGATTATTAAGGAATTAGATTGATGGTGATGATATTAGTTATTAAATCTGAACCGTTAATTATAATCTAACGGTGATGATATTAGTTGTAAGAGTGATAAACTTACTTGTCCCTCAAATCATCACTTATTAGGACCATTAACGGTGATGATAATCGTCCCCTAAATTAATAATCTACTTGATATTTTGTAAACAATTCATTCTTATTGCATTTTCTTTTGGGGTTTCTATTTTTTAAAAAAAAAAATTTAAATCAATTAAACTATACTTTTTTTGAAACTGATCCTAATTATCTCTTTGAGGTAAATCAAAACTTCCGGAATTCCAACGGGTTCGACTCTTTGAACCGCCTATGAGACTAATCCAGAGTTCGGGTGCGAGTTTAAGGATTATGGTACTTATGCTCCTCCCCAAATGGTGTTGGTGGGATTCGAACCGAGGTCCTCTCCCACCACTCAATCTCCGTGCTACCAACTGAGCCACCACTTGGGTAATTAAACTATATTTAAACTATGTCCCGAGACCAGCCATATAGTTGTTCTAACCAGAATTAATGGGTAAAAAAATATGTAAGTCACTGTAATTTTATAAAAAATTTAAATAAATATTTATAATTTAAATGTTTGAAGGGTTTGAATGTTTTAAAAAAATGATTTCTATAATTTAATTCAGCAAACAAGTGTTAGTTTGCACATAATATATTATGTTCATAAATCATGAACAAGAACATGATAAAGGATCTTGAAAATGCATGATTTTTTTTTTGTTTGAATAAATTCAAAGGTATCCTCCGGCCGTAATCCAAGTCTAAAGACATACCAAATCTCAATGATTTTCACATACAATAAAAGATAAAGAATCTAAACAAGAACATGATAAAGGATCTAGAGAATGTATGATTTTTTTTTTAATAAATTCAAAGGTATCCTCCGGCCGTAATCCAAGACTAAAGACATACCAAATCTCGATGATTTTCACATGAATTTCACATACACATAAAAAGATAAAGAATCTAAACAAGAACATGATAAAGGATGTTAAGAATGTATGTTTTTTTTTTAATAAATTCAAAGGTATCCTCCGGCCGTAATCCAAGACTAAAGACATACCAAATCTCGATGATTTTCACATGCAGATAAAAGATAAAGACATACCAACTCTCGATGATGAGACGTTAACAAAAGCCATCTTGTGAGAAATTGTATTGTAGTAGTTTCTCTCTCTAAGCTTTCTTTCTTTCTATGTATTGTGATGGATAGAATAACATTAGACCATCCCTTATATATATACCTAGGGGTGTAAATGGGTTGGGCTGGGCTTTGGCTTTCCTGGCCCAAGCCTACATAAAAATATATTCAGTTAATTAATTAATTATTAATTAATTATTAATTCGCAATAATTAATTAATTAATTAATTATAAATTCGCAATAAATGATAATTGATTTTCGCCAATCAACAGTTATCATTTTTCAAATAAATTCATTAATTAATTATTAATTCGCAATAAATGATAATCGTTGATTGGAGGAAATCAACGGTTAAGATGTGGTCGTAATATTGTGCATAACATTATTTGTGTGTCACAATATCCTATCCCTTATTTATAAGCCAAACCTAGCATATTTTTAAAAAATTAGAGAGCCTGATATGGCCTACGGGCTTTGTAGGCCTCCCCCGTGATATAATTTTCAAAAATTTTAAAAATATTTTTAACAATTTTTAAAATATTCGCTTGACATTACAAGTCATTAACGTATTCATAAATTGCTGCATTTTTTACACGAGATATGAATTTCATTAGTGAGCATTAAAGATTTCACAATAGTCAAAAAAATAATTAAAAAAATATACTAAGGAAAATTTCATTCATGCATGCACTATTACTTTTCATAAGAAATAAAAAATGACAAATAAGAAAGAGTCAACATAATACCCCAGCTCTATGATGTATATCAGAGAGGAATAGAGTCAAAGAAATTGGGAAAATAAAAAAATACAATTACTAATTGCCACCTAAAATAAATATATTATTTTACTTTTTTTTAAATTAAATAGGCCAGCCTACAAGGCTTTAGGCTAGGCTTGACAAAATTGGCCTACGACCTATTTGTTAAAAAGGTTTTCTTATAAGTCTAAGCCTACTCTACTTTTCAACGTAGGCTGAGCTGGGCCAGCCTGGCCCATTTACATCCCTACATATTCCACAACTTATAATCTTGTACATCCATCATATACCAGATCAAATCAATGATTGAGATTAAGTGTATCAGTAATTAATTGGGCCATATAACGTTTAATGGGTAATTGATATGCCTCCAGCATATATATAATTTTAAGCCAAAAAGAGAAAGAATCTTGATCAATCTTAAATAAAAAGAGCTAGAATTATTATTAAATTGATAAATCTCAATCAGACATCTTCTTATAATTTTGTAGGAAAATAGGACAAAAAGAAGCCCAAATTGGAAGTACGGGAAAATCTTTAATTTATTCCATATTGTATCAGAGAAAGATTGGACCCAGATATATGATCAAGATTTGATCAAGATTTCTAAGCAAGTTACAAACTCTATAAATAGAGACTCAAACATTTAAAGAAATTTGTTTTTATGTATATATAAAATAAAATTTGAGTAATATTATTAAATTATTTATTTTAAAAAAATTATAATATAAAATTCCTCTCCATATCACATAACACTCAACTTTTTTTTTATTTCTATTCCTATTCCACTATTGATGTGAAAAAACGGAAAAAAAATTATATATTATTTTTAAAATAAAAAATTATGAATTTATGACAGTTTTAGAAATAATTACATATTTATTGCACAATATCACGCTCAATTTGGACGTCACCAATCACGCCTAAATTGAGCGTCACTCAAGAGGCAATCACGCCTGAGTTAGGCGTCACTTATCAATTGTTGACACGTGTCACATTTTTTTCAAAAAAAAAAACAATTTAATCGTAAAACTTCTTAAGGTCATAACTTTTGACTCGGGTATCCAAATCAGGTAATTCTTTTTTTGATTTCACATAACTTTTTGAGATCTACGCAATGACATCTCATTTGACATATTATAATTATCAAAAACACAATTTAAATTTGTAAAAATGGTATTATAAGAGCGGTTAAACCTAGAAGCCTATCAGGTTTGGGTTTATGATTTAATATAAATAAAATAAAGATTTGAATTATGATTTAAACTCAAAAATTAATTTGAAAAGTCAGTATTTTTTTTTTTTGGTACATAGGAAATCAGTATTTTAGGTACACACCTATCAAGAGCGGTTAACCCAAGAAGCCTATCAGGTCTGGGTTTGTGATTTAATATAAAATAAATAAATAAAGATTTGATTTATGATTTAAACTCAAAAATTAATTTGAAAAATTAGTATTAATAAAGGAAATAATTAAATAAATATTCTAAATCTCAAAGGAAGAAGAATTTTATTTTTGAAATTAATGATTAATGCTATAAGTTTCTTGGTTATTATTCGTGGTCTGAAAAATATGAAAACACGTAGAGTAAGAGTCAACTGAAGTGATCTTAATTTCTGTAATATATTTCTTTCAATTTTTTGCATATTAGGTCTGTATTGTATTTGAAGTACTTTTATTTATGAAGAGATATTTTTATTTTTCGCCTCCCTCAATAAAATTCCTGGGTCCGCCACTGTTTGGCTGGAGAGAATTCTTGGAGGCTCACGCTGGAGATCGGGATTTCAACGGAGTTGAAGACCGGAGATCATTGATTCTTCTTCTTTTTCTTCTTCTTCTTTTTCTTCATTGCTTTTATGAATTCTTTTTACTACTTTAATTTGTTAAAGCCAGCTATGTCTGGCTAGTTTGTTTTTGTAGTTGGGATCACGGGCCCGATGTGAATCCTTTATATTTTCTATATTATTTTTTTAATTTAATTAGTTTGTTTGTTTTATTCTACCTATTTTAATTTTTCCATATCTGATTGGAATTTGCCATTCTAATTATAGGGCTTTGAGGGTTAGAACTTACAATAGATATATTGGGGTTTTAATCTGGACAAGGATAGAATAACAATTTGTGTATGATCTAGATATAGGCTTACTTAGATTGCAGACTTATAATTCATTTGCTTAATGTTTGATTTAAGAGGAATTTCTATGACACTAGGATTCTAATCGGGTTAAAGGGTTGAAATCACTAAGACATTAGGGTTCAACTAATTTATAGAGAAATAATGAATTGTCTGAGCAAACTAATTAGTTAATTATAAAATACAATATAGGAATGTAAGGGAGGATCGGAGGTAAAGTGCATTCTGGCTACAGTCTTTTTACAATTTTTAATCAACTTCATATTTTCTTTCTGTTCTTGATTAATTCTTGCATGTTTTTTAATTATTATTATTTTTAAAATTCTGTTTTTAAAATTCAAAAATCAATTACCTTCACAAATCAAACAAATTTCCTTTTCCAACTTAAGGGGAACAGTTGAATTAATACTTGGTGCATTAATCCTCGTGGGAACGATCATTACTTATCATTTTTTACTTGAAATGAACGGTAAATCTTTTTAATATTATAATTGATTCTTTATATTTCTTTGGTAATAATTCTTTATATTTCTAACAACAAGATCTTCATTAATTAAAAAATTATATAATTAAATACTTAAAACTTACAATGCTAATATAAAATAAATTGTAAATTACTAAAAATATATATTAATGAAACCTACCAGCTATTAACTAATAGAAAATTTTTCAGTTTAGAGAGTTCATTAAAAACTTTCAAGTCATGTATGTAAACTTGTTTGAGAAAATAATAAAGCTATAAAGACTTATGATGATGTAGAAAGCGTATAGAAAAGTGTCTAAACAAAAAGTTGGAATTTCATAAAAGAGTAATCTTCCGATTCTCAATTTCTATTAACAAAATAATAAAATTCAACTCCTACAACAAAGGTCATAAGCACCCTCTCATATAATAGTTACAAATCGATTCAAAATTTAATATAAAATCCAAAATTCCAAAAATAAGATAAATTCCTAAAATAAACATAACAAAAATTAACTTCTCAAAATAAATAAATAATTATAATTAAATAATTCAAAACACATCCCAAATCTTAAATATCAAATCATGTCAAATGTGTTGCTTTTCTTTTTTTGCCAAATAAATCACAATCATGTCTGCTGCTTCATTTGGACTTTGATTTTATTGTAATTTACTATATTTCAAATTGCTACTTCTTTTAACAATTGGGTCATGATTATTAAGCCACAATTTTGATTGACTCTGATCTTCTTGAATTAATAGTTGTTCCATGTGAAATAGGCCAAGTGTAAGTACATCAGAATCACAAGGCACTCAACTTAGGAATGAAAGAAAAGTGTTGAAAGAGGTTTCATAGGAAGGAAATGAGAGACAGAAAGGGAGAGAGAAAAAAGAGAAAGGAAAGCTTGGTCTTTAAAAGGAAAATGTAATATTAGGAGTAAAATTCACTCTCATAAAAATATATTTCATCATTTTTTTTATTTTCCCCTTGGATATAAAAGTTGTGGGGGCTCATTATGCTTTATTTTTATGTTTAAACTTATACCTCTTTTAGCTTTTTGATACTCTGTTACTGTATTTTTCGTAAATTGTGGGTGCATTATTGTTGTGGGAAACAATTTTCTCATATATTTTTCTACACTTTGATTTCATGGTTTTATGGATCTCCTTATGTTGTTTATGAAAAAGGTATTAGATCAGGTTTATGGAACTAATTGGTTTGTTGATTGTATTTATATTCCTTTTATACCAAATGATATTTATAGAATATGAATTTTTTAACTGTAAATTCTAAAGTGAAATGACCCAAGGAAGTTTGGGAATAGACAATAATATAGTAAATGACACCTTACTTTGGCTAAAAGCTCGATCACTCAATAACCTTTCACATTCAGACACCTTCAAAGGCACAACATTTAATAGTTCAAGTTAAAATTGTGTATTCTTGGTTATATG
The DNA here is from genome assembly GCA_032173675.1 of Gastrolobium villosum. Classification (NCBI taxonomy): domain Eukaryota; kingdom Viridiplantae; phylum Streptophyta; class Magnoliopsida; order Fabales; family Fabaceae; genus Gastrolobium; species Gastrolobium villosum. Next base: position 19,340 of record JAVKPL010010149.1, on the reverse strand, counting down.
TCATTTATAATTATTATTGAAATTAATATTTTTATTATATACATGCTTAACGAGAATAATATTTTCCTTGTAATAAATGGAGTGGTTATTGTTTGAAAACTCCAATATTATTGAAATTTATCTTATGTTTATATGTATTTATATGCTAGATTTTCTAGAGAATAAACATGCCTAATATATATCTGATAGGCGACGGATGGACAATAACAATGAGGATTGTACAAAATACTACATCCAGCTTAGGGTTCAAGGAGTGGTTGTGTAACGCCCGACCGCTTCAAGAATCAACGACTATTCCCATTTACTAACACGAGACTTTTCAGTGTGCTTTTTCCTCACTCGCACACTTCCTAGGAAAACTTCCCAGGAGATCACCCATCCCAGAATTGCACCAAGTCAAGCACGCTTAACTGTGGAGTTCTTCCGATCCGGGCTACCGAAAAGAAGATGCATCTTGTTAGTGTAGGTAGTACCAATTAATTCTTATAAGCTATTCCAAACTGTGCAGTCTCACATTTGTACAGTCTTTGGAATCCCTCTCTTTCGGGTGTCGATTCGATTCATCCATGCATGTAGCCCCCCACGCTGGAAGCCTATCAGGAGCCGCTCCTTGTCCATGCCCTTTCGCACCGGCGATCACTCCCCGCCCTCGTCAGCACTCGGGATGTTACATGCCCACCAGCTTCCGCCTGGTTCGTCGGCTGCTCTGATACCACACCGTACTGGAAGAGAGGCCTACTCTGATACCACACTCGTGATGCTATTGATCGTCGGCTGAATGTATTTACTCCCAAAACGACGTCGTTTTTGGATTGAAATATTAAAAATTATAATTATAAAGTAACTCTGAAATAAATTAAAATTACAAAAATATTATGATTTCCGTCCCAAAACGACGTCATATTGGGCTTACTGCAGATAACTTATCTATAGTAACTGCACAAAAAGCGAACCCTGTATATATATATATGGATAAAGGATTTCTGCAATCAATGGAAATAAAGTCATCTCAAGTGAGCCCAAAATAACGTCGTTTTAGGACAAAAATCAAGTTATTTTTGTAATTCTAATATTTATATTAATATTTATCATTATAATTTTTTAATCTTATAGCTAAGGGTGTCAATATAGGTTTGACACGCGGGTTGACCCGCGACACGACACGAAAATTCGTGTTCGGGTTGACCTGCAAAAAAATTCGTGTCGTATTCGTGTTGATGTATTCGTGTTCGTGTTGACCCGTATTTTTTTAATTATTTTATTTTTAATTTATTATTATTTTTTTAATTTCGATTGATTTTTGTCAATTACCATTTTGATTTGACCCCTATTTTGCGTGTTATTCGTGTCGTGTCAACCCGCAAAAAATTCGTGTCGTGTCAGTCATGAAGATTTTGACACGAATAAAAATTCGGGTCGTGTTTGTGTTGATGTATTTGTATCGTGTCAAATTCGTGTCGTGTCGAATTCATGTCGTGTTAACCCGTTTTGACACCCCTACTTATAACCCAAAACACCGTCGTTTTGAGCTTACTGGAGATAACTTTATCTCCCGTCACTGGAAAAATACTTTTCCCTATATATATATATATGTAGAGGTAGGATCCTTTAACACCAGTGTCAAATTTAAAATTTGACACCTTATCTGATAGCTGTTAGATAAAAAAAATCAACGACTCTGATATGTAAGCATGTGAGACCATTGATCTTTTTGATCTAACGGCTATCAAATGAGGTGTCAAACTTTAAATTTGACACTGGTGTCAAAAGATCCCACCTCATATATATATATATGTGTGTGTCTATATATATATGTGTATATATATATATATATGTATATATATATATATATTTATTTATTTATATATATATATATATGTATGTATGTCAGGATCGTGGTAGTTAAAATCGGAATTTTACTTAAAATCAGAAGGAGAATAAAAAATCATAAAAGCGTTTGGAATTTTGATGAAATTGTTTTGATATTTTATTCACCAAAATGTCAATTTATAAATAATTTCTTTAATTTTTCTAATTGTGATATTCAATCCTAATTTAAAAAGACACGGAATTTGTACCCGAAAAACAAAAGACATGGAGGACAATGCAAGTGTTATATTAAATTGAAATTAAACTGGCTTTCGTTTGGAATATACAATTGGAATTATTGTTTAAAATTCTAGTTTCAATTCCAATTTTGTTAAAATTAAAATTGATTACCAATATTAATTTTTGTGTTTAAGACAAAAAAAAATGAGATATAAAAATGTGGTGCCAACAATAATTGGTGGAGTATCCCAGCCTTGATGATTTTTAGAATATGTAAATGATAAAGATAATAAATTATGAATTATAAAATATTAATTTTTATGTAAACGATAAATTAAGATGGTAAATAATAAAATTTATATGAAATATTATTTTTTATGTAAACGATAATGATAGTAAATATATAATAACATATGAAATATTAATTTTTTGGTAACAAATAGAAAAAAAGTGTAATTAGATTGGGAATAAGGTAACGGAATGCAATATGTCCATAGCCTTTCTCTTTCCAAGCTTTGGCCGGACAACACAATTAACTTCATTAATTGTGAATTTCGTTTGGGTCATTGATAGTTGAAATTTATGATTTTAATTGTGTTTTAATTTAAAAATAAATTGAAAAAGCACACCCTAATAAATTGTAATTATATTTAAATATTTGTTAAGTCAAACTCAAACACAACCCAACAATTTTTTTTTCAGTTAGAAGTTAGAATTGTGATTTTTTCCAGTTACAAGTTACATTTTTTTCAGTTAGAAGTTACTTTTTTTTTTCAAAAAAAATCACTTTTATTTTAAAGTGCATTTGGATGTTGTTTCTAAAAAAAGCAGAAGTCATAAAAAAAATTGAAAACTTACTTTATTCAGAAGCTAAAAAATTTAGCTTCTCAAAAAACCAAAAGTCAAAAGCTATTTTTTTTCAAAAAATAAATATTTTTAAAAAAATCTAAATAGTTTTGACTTTTATAAAAAACACTTTTAAAATAAGTAGGGCATAAAAGTAACTTTTTTTTTTAAATTGCAATCCAAACGCACTACGATAAAGAAAATAAAAGCAAACTTCATTTTGTGTATAAATAAAGGGGAATATTATATTCCTGCTGTAGGAGATAAGTTGTGTTCCGTTACAAAGATAAATGATATGTAGGACTCACATAGTGTTTTTTTTTTAGTACAAAGAAGGGGCAACCGCCCAAAAAAACAACAACTACAAACTACAATACAGGCACATCAGAAGCTAAAATGTGCGAGAGTCCCGGAGGACAGGAAACTAAACACGGGTTAATAATAAGAGTTTGGGAAGCAAACTTGGCTAACCAGTCAGCACATCTATTACCCTTTCTGCGAACATGCTGAAAGGATATGTTCCAGTTTTTTTCGCGCCACTGAAGGATAATGTGGGTGAAAGCGATGTATTCAGTGTGTCTATCATCTGCAGAGATAGCTTGAATCGCCAAGAGGGAGTCACTTTCTAAAATAACGTTCTATCTATACATAAACCAGGCAAGATGGAGGCCCTTGATGATTGCCCAGAATTTAGCAACTAAGGGGGAACATATGCCAATGCTATAGGTGAATCCAGCAATCCACATTCCTCTGTCATCCCTAATAATCCCTCCATAGAAAGTGGCATTTGAATTTTTTTGAAAAGCAGCATCCACATTAAGTTTCCAAGCACCACGCGGGGGAGCTATCCACTTATCAGAACATTCATGGAGAATGGAGTTAAGTTGTCTATCGATAGACTTAGTAGCGCGATAGTAATATGCAATGTACAAGGAGATTATGGGGATAGGATCAATCGGACGAGAGAAGTTGGGAACATGCACTTCCTTATTCCTCCAAGTCCATAGGAACCAAGATGTAGTAAAGAAGATGTCCCGCCATTCCAGGATTTGGGGATGATTCCAGCCAGATAGGATGTTCTTCCTAAGCCACCCATCTAAAGGCATGTGGAGAAAGTCACTGGGAATGTTACCTGTGAACCAACTAGCCCAAATGGCAGAGGCTTTAGTGCAACCTCGTAACACATGGGACAGGTCCTCAACAACCCCAGGGCAGTTGTGACAATAAGCAGTCCCTCCCCACTTTGAGGTGTTGTCTTTTGTTAGAAGACGACCATGGAGAACCATCCACATAAAGGTTCGAACCCTGTTGGGGCCTCTCCACTTCCACACAGACTTCCAAATGCAATCAGGACTAACCTGGTCAAAATCCATGATTCTCCTATAAGCATGGCTCACCACTCCTTTCTTAGGCACTTTGTTCTTCCAAATTAGAAAATCCTGACCTCTATTAATACTCGGAGGGATAATTGCACGAATGTGATTGACAACATCAATGGGAAGCCAGTTAAGCAGAAGATCCAACTGCCAGTTACTGGTATCGCTGTCCACCAGTTGCACTACTTTGGATTGCAAATCGTCAACGGGGAGGGGTTGCACCACAAGATCTTTAAGAGGCACCCCTAAATGAGTCCAAACATCGTTCCAGAAGAAGATATCTCTACCATCTCTAATTTCCCATTTGAGATTGTCCAAGAGCTTCTCCCATATTCTGCCCACTCCTTTCCACAAGGAGGAATCGTAGCTTTTGTATTTAACACTCCTCCTAATATACATATTCCTCTCATATTTTCCCATGAGGACTTGCACCCAGAGAGAGTTTTTCTTGTTCAAAATTTGCCAAGCAACCTTTAAAAGGAAGGCTTCATTATGATCTTTGAGGCTCAGGATCCCTAATCCCCCAGCTGAAGTAGGTTTACAAAGGTTTTTCCAGGGAATAAGGTGAACCTTTCTCCTGTTCTCAGAGTCGCCCCATATGAATCCACGTTGTAACTGTTCAATCTAGTTGCAGATTGTGATAGGTAAGGAATCGTGTTGCTTGTGGTAGGCAGGTATGGTACTGATGACAGATTTTGCTAGAGTTGTTCTACCCGCAAAAGAGAGCATGTTACTCTTCCAGTTAGAGAGTCTCATCTTGACACGGTTAAGAACCCTTGCAAAGTTTCTTGTCCTTCCTCTGCCGTGATATAACATTGATCCAAGATAAATACCCATCGAGTCAGCATTTCTAAAGCCGCTAGCCTGGATAATATCCTGCTTGTGAGCATTGTCAGTATTTTTTGAGAAATAAATCAAGGATTTATCAATACTGACTTGCTGGCTAGAAATAGCACTGAACCTTCTTAGGCAGTCCAACATGGTGTCCAGTTGAGCAAGAGAAGTGTAAGAACCCGCACCGTTAATTAAGGTAATTAGTAAGTTAATTATGATAATTAGGAAATAATTCCATAATTGACCCTAATAATTATTAATGGGCTTAAATAATTATACTTAGTGAGTAAAAATGCTGAAAGTCGCTTTTCAGAAGAAAAGCGCAGATACCGGTTCTGCTACTCGGTATAAATGCGTACCAGAAAAGTATCCCGAAAAATTATAACGAATGCATGATAATTACTAGAATATTATGTAGGACTTGTAAAACAAGTTTCAAGTCAAAATGACGTAATCTGATGCCAGAACTGATACTGGCTATGGAAAAGCGCCTACCGGAAAGGTGCTCCGAAAAATAAAATAAAAATATGAAAAATCTTAGAAAAATGCGTAGGTCTAGATTCCAAAGTTTGAGATCAAGATCTTTTACTTTGCTATTAAGGCTAATACTGCGCGTGTGTGGCCTTGTGCCTATAAATAGACCCATTTGGCACAAAACCCTAGACATTCTAAACTTTCCTACGTAGAGTGGCTGCTGCCTTGTGAGGGAAAACACTGTTCATGGCTTCTCTTCTTCTTTCTTGAGGTTGAAGCCATTCCCTTCACATTCTCCTTCTTGTAAACACTTGTGAGTGGCTTTGGGAGTGTGAGAGGTGGTATTTCCTGAGTGTTGAGTTGCTGGTTGAGAGGTTTTTGGTTCTGAGTTTGAGAGTTGGAAGGAGAGCCTTCTTGTTCTTGAGTTGTGAAGCCTCAAGGAGCCTCCTTTGTGTTGAAAGGGGCAAGCTTTGCACCATTTTCGTACACCTTGGTGTGGCCTGAGTTGAGGAGCTTGTGGAGAGCTCCAAGAGCTTCATACCTCTGTCCATTTCTGCCTTAAGCCTTGGGGTAAGTTATCTCACCATGATCATGAGTTTATCTTGCTTAAAGGTGGTGTCTTGGCATGTAAAAGATTAAAATGAAGTAACCAACACCTAAATGAACTTGTATATGCTTAAAGATGCATGCTTTAACGTGTACATATGTTAAAAGTTGGATCTTTGGGATGGATATTCACGAAATGTAGAAACTGCATTCTGTCGTGAGATATCCGGATATCTGTCGAACAGATATCCGGATATCAGTATCCGGATATGGTATCCGGATATTGATATCCGGATATGGGATCTGGATATCCGGATATGATATATCCGGATATGTCCAGTGTGATATCCGGATATGGCATATCCGGATATGCCCCTTCTGATATCCGGATATCCTGGGTTCTGCGCAGACAGTAGCTGTACTGTATGAACAGTAAGCTATTGGGTGTGAGTGGACCCTAGTTTAAGGAAGTTGAACTTCTGTAATAAATGAACTAAGTCAGAATCATATGATTAAGGGCTTATGGCTTTGTTGGAAGCCTTAAGACGTAAAACGTAAAGGAAAGGCGTAGTCTTTAAGTTGAATGCTTGTGATGCATTAATATTGATGTATTATTGGTCCATATCAGATTGTGATACTGCTGTTTGTGGACTTGTGAGTGGTCGGACTCTTGGCTTGGATAGCTAGCTTGCAAGGTAAGCTTTCGTGTCCTCGGTTTAGCCATTTTGTTGTTCCACCATGTCCCATGGGGATAGGTTTATGCATGCTGTGTTACATGCTTTGTTGTTTTGGAAATGCTGTTGAGCTATTTATATGTAATGAGCTTTTATGAGATGCATGTGGTGTCCACCTAGACGGCAATCCTGAGTATGTAGTACATACAAGATGGAGAAGCTGTGGGTGAGGTGCAGGTAGTATCCTTGTACTCATGTGGGTTTAGACGTATTCCTACATTTCTCTGGCCAGTAGATTTGAAAGCACACATGGCATGATTAATTGCTGCATCGCATGATTTTAGAACTTATACTGTAATACTATTTTTGAACTTATATTACACATGTAAGTGAGCTTGGGGTGGAGACTCCTTGAGGACCCCTTGTCTTACTGAGATTTCTTGTGAGAGATCTCACCCCACGTTTGGGGATGCTTATTTCAGGATCAGGTAATGTTGAGGGCTCAGGTGGCAGGAGGCCAGAGCTGAGTTGATTTGATGATATGCTGACTGCTGTTATGTTTTCCGCCTGTTGTTTATGTTTTCTGTTGAGTTTATGATATGACTGTTATTGGGCATTGTTGCCTTATTTGGTGAGCATGGGGTTTGTCCATGCCACATGGTTTGACTATTGTCTTTGAATTTTAAAGTTGTAATTAAAGTATCAGGATTTTGACCCAGGCTACTTGTGTAGACCTGTGGCTTTAGATACTCACATTATATTTATGTACGAGGTATTCAGTTAGATGTCTTGCAATTTACATACAGGCAGTATTTTATGAAAATGAATAAGTAATCAAGTTGGTTAAGTCAATGACGTCATAATTGAATTAAAGAAAAAGTTATTCCGCATTTTAATTAAGCGTGGCTTAATACGATAGTGTGTTAACAATCCGGGTTAACACGGGCTGTTACAAGAAGCCTCTCCAAAGAAAACCAAATCATCTGCGAACATCAAATGTGAAATGGCGGACCTGATCTCCCAACCTTGATTGGTTTCCAGATGTTGCAATTAACAGCTTCAGAAATCAGATGTGAAAGCTTGTCTATGCAAAGGACAAAAATATAAGGAGAAATGGGATCTCCTTGGCGAATCCCTCTAGTAGGAGTGAAACTTTCAGCCCTCCCACTGTTCCAAAGAACCTGGAACCGAGTAGAAGAAATACAAGCTTTAGTAACATCAGTTAAGTCCTGAGGGATGCCAACTTCCAAAAGCACATTGTGGATGAATCCCCAATTTAATCTATCATAAGCCTTGGCTAAGTCGATTTTGATTGACATAAAAGCTTTCTTCCCACCCATACCATTCATGGAATGATTCAATTCTTGAGCAATGATGACGTTATCATGAATATTTCTACTCGGAACAAAACTAGTTTGGAACGGGGAGATCAAACTATTCATAAGGGGCTTCAGACGATTGACTATTATTTTGGAGATTGCCTTGTAGAAGACATTGCATAGAGCAATCGGTCTGAATTGCTCAACCCTTTTAGGATTCTCAACTTTAGGAATCAAGGCCAAAAGGGTCTCATGAATCTTATGGATCTCACCAGGATTGGCAATCATATGTCTAATGTCTTGACAGAAATTAACTAATGCAAACATATGCCAATTTTTCTGGTAAAAACCCGCAGGGAAACCATCAATGCCAGGGGCCTTGTGCGGACCCATTTGGAAGAAGGCAGTCTTGATTTCTTTAGTGAAATAGGTTTGCTAAAAGCACGTAATTCCATCGAACTTAGCGGAGACCAGTATTCAGGAGTGCAAATCCACGGTCTAATGGTTTGGGTTTCTATAAACAGATTGGAGAGAGTGTGTCATTTTAAAGGATGTAAAGTTGTGTCATTTTAAGATAGAGAAAGAGATAGATAAAGTAGGAGAGAGAGTTGACAAAAAAAATAAAGGTGTAGGTCCCAACTCTTTGTGAGAGTGAAAAGATATAAGTTGTGTCATTTGAAAGGCTAAATATTTTTCCATTAAAATAAAAAATGGTGCAATTTTTTATGGGTCTATTGTAGGTGATATGTCTCTCTAACCCATGAATTAAAGACACTTCAAAATACTTGAAGTGTCGTGTCCGACACTATGATATTTTTGGGCACTTTGACAAGCTTCGACATTTATAATATTTGAAATTTCAGTACATATTATGAAAAAATTAATCGATATTTTATCAAATTGATATAATAAAAATTAAAAATAGATACCAAATAAATATCACTAGAGTGTATAAGAGATTTTTAATTTGAAAATATAATAGTAAACATTTATATCTTATGTTTCTTTACAAAATTGATGGGCATTATAAGTTTAGTTTTATTTTTTAAATTATTGAATATTAAATATAATATATACTATATAAATTAAAAATATAATTTAATATTAAAACGTGTCCCAATATATGAAAACTTAACATTTTTTAAAATTAACATATCGGAATATCATGTCGTGTTCTGTATTTTGTGTTGGTATCAATATAACATAGACTCCAATAACACTATAGACATGTTACCCATAATAAACTCACGTTTGAGCCTCTCAAATGTCAAACCAAACATAGGCTAAACAGAGTAAAAACCCAAGTATACATCAAACGAAATTTCAGGACCAAAAAAAGAAATTGTTTCACAAATATAATTATGGAATTAAATCATTTAAATTAAGGGCTTATCATCTATAATTTAACATGACCAGAAAAAATTTCCTACACTCACAACATTTTGTGGGGTCCGCAGCAAAAAAAAAAACTCCGGCACGAAAAATGAATCTCTATAACATAACACAAACACTTTTCTTACAACATAACTCTTATGAAACCCTTAAATTAATTAAGTGAATTCAGGGTTTTCTTCATATTGTTTTTTTAGTTTAATTTTGATACATTACAAAGTTTTTTATATTAGTATCAAATCATGTTTTGATACACTATTTTAAAAAGTTTGAGGTTTTAGGATTGTTCCAGTCTATGATGCACGGACACGGACACGGGACACGGGACACGACACGACACGACACTCCGACACGTTAATTCTAAAAAATACTAAATTTCGACACGTTGGGACACGTTTTGAAGTTAAATTATATTTTTAATATATATAATATAATTTACATTTAATACATATAACAACTCATAATAACTCATATATTAATTAAATATTCAAAAGTTTTATTTATGCTGGGACCTTTTATTAATTAGAAATGTATTTCTTAATTATCAGACCAAGAGGAAGGAAAAAATAACAGTAGAAGTATAGAAGTCAAAGTTAGGAATTCAAAGTTGAAAGCACAAGAACCAATGAGTTGATGGTGAGTTGTAAAATCACATTGGAGCCATCGCCCATCAGCGGCTGGGCACCCTCCCTCTCTTGGGTTTCGTTTCATTTTAAATATCCCAAAATCATTAACACAATTCAAATCCACAGAAGCTGAAGAGAGTAAGAAAAGAGGCACCATAGATTGAACGGGGTACCTCTGTGGAGCTTGATGAGAAGCTTCTTGGCGGGCTGAGCCGGAGGAGGAGATCTTCGCTTCCACTGCCTATGTTATTAACGGAGACGACGACGGACCAACGAAGAAGAGAAAGCCTGCGCGAGAGAGGAAAAGAGGATAGGATTCCTGACTTTTTATTTTTATTAAATATTTTGTATTTATTTAATTGTAATTTTATTTTTATTTTTTAAAGAAAATACCAAAACGTGTCCTAAAACGTGTCCATATACGTTGACCGCGTGTCGGATTCGGTCAAATTCGCGTGTCCCACTAGTCAACGTGTCCTAAAAAGTTGACCACGTGTCGGACGCGTGTCCGAACGTGTCCGTGTCCGAACGTGTCCGTGTCCGACACGTGTCGGACACGCATTTTTTTAAAAAAAAGACGAGTCCGTGTTTCACAGGTTCCAGTCATACTTATATAATGACATGATAATTCATTATTAAATGAAAGTAAACAAAATTATACTGTGCTAAAATTAAATCATTTGACTAATCATAATCATGTGCTTCATTGCTGCAAGATTAATTAAATAGACAAAATATAAAAAAAAGGCTATATTGTTTGAAATTTATGATCCCTATCACGCTGGAGTCTTTCTATTCTTTTATTTCTTTTCCTTTTCTTTTTTTGAAGCACAAAGAGTCTTTCTATTCTTCGTACTGTTGGGTTGGGTGTTCTCATATAACACTACACTACATAATGATACACACAATAGTACTCTTGGGTCCTGTGAGAATATTGTGGTACTGCAATCGAATTTAAAAATGTGATAGGTCCCACACAACAATTACTGGGTATTATATCGTTCTACACTATTTTATTTGAAAAACGAAAACCCTAATTTTTTGGAAGTCTATTTTTTTTTTGTAAGCTTTTGCAAGTCTATTTAAATAACAATGTATATTACAAAATAAAAAAATAACAATGTAGTTTGTTACGAACAGTGCTTTTATAAAAGAATAAAAGTTTAATTTATGATATACTACTGGTATGGAAAATTTAACCGTATTATTTCATACAAGAAAAGTTAATTTCATACCTAATATTTATGAAAATACCACAAGAAACAAAAAAAAAAAAAAAACGACAGTGTCTGTTCCAACAATGCCAATCTTAATATATATTTATTTGCTACTAAAAATTAAAATTCATTTCATTGATTTCATATTACATTTGAAACATCATGTGTGTTTAATAGATTTAACATAAGGACTTTAAGATCTGCTCAAATAAATTTAACATAATCTGGGTATGAAATTATTAGGTTGCTAAATTCTTGTTCTCTCTCTCTCTCTCCCTCTGCATATATATATATATATATGTGTGTGTGTGTGTGTGTGTGTGTGTGTGTGTGTGTGTGTGTGTGTGTGTGTGTGTGTATTATTATTGCAATATTTTGTTAAAGGATATTTGGTGACTATTTTAAATTCAATTCTCATTGCTTTTGTAGATTTCTCCAAACTCCAAGCCTGCGAGTAGGTTATGTGGACTAAGAAGGGCTTTTCCACGTCTGATTTCTATCTCCCGACACAGGTAACTAAATAGATAAGTCCTTCATTCAAGTATGTCACAAATTATTGTTGGATCTTGCAGGTTGCTGCTGAGGAAGCAAAAACACAACTTGGGAAACCATTGGGTCAATATCCCACCCAAACATTAAAATTTGAGTAAATACGGTCCCCATTTTAGTCCCTTGCAAAAAAAAAAAAAAGTCCCGAGACCCTACAAAATCAAAGTGGACCCATTTTAGTCTTTTTGAGGAACTAATGTGGGTCTTTTTTGAATTTGTGGGGACCACGATTTTAATTAAATGGGTCCACTTTGAATTTTTTAAGAACCTCAGAACTAATTTATTTTTGTTAGGGACTAAAGTAAAAACCGTGTCTTTTGTTAGGCACCCAAAATGGCTTTACTCTTAAAATTTTTCATAAGATTCCGTGAACTCCTGGTGAGTAGGCTTGTTGTTATTTTTATTTGTGAAGGGATGAGTGTAACAGCTATTTGACTGTCCAGTGTCCACTACTCTTTAATACTCTAAATAAAATAGCTCATTATAATTAGTACAACAGCGCATATTACAAGGCCTCTGTATCTAGATTCAATGCATCTCATCAATCAGAGCAGTACACATCTGAGAAAGAAAAATTTGACAGAGTAAAAAAGAATTTTAACTGACATGTAATATTTTCATTGGAGGGATGTATTGAATCTTTGGTACAACAATAGTACCAAAGATTTATTTCGTTGGGTCACCAAAAACCCCTTATGAGCAAGCCTGAAATTTATTTAACAAGATGCATACATACTAGTAAAGCAACATATATCCCTCGCAGCATGTCAATATGAGATATCAATTTGAAGAGCTTTCTGGGTGAACCAGAAACTTGACTGAGTTATTGAATGGCTTTACATGAACCTTATTTCATTTCAAATATGGATAACACCATTCAGTGAAAATCATATAGAACTACCACAAATCCATTCCAAAATCCAGTCAGCAAAGGTTCATTAGTCATCCAAATAAATCATCATTATCTCTATCCATATAATGATATAACATACACCCTTCCCCATCCTTGACCGGAGAAGCTTGTTCAACATTACTGACAGGTGAATATGCCAAGGAAGACCCAACTTTGGCAGAGAATGACTCTCCATAAAGGTCATCATCATAAATCCCACCTTTTGTTGGTGTTTTGACCTTATTTTAAAACTTCTGGTAGCTTATGAGTCACACCTCTCTGGGATGAATCTGGGTCCTAAGGATTAATGTAACCTGTACAAGACATTAATATGTTCCAATAATGCTTCCTAATTCTCTGCAATGACATGCAAAAAGAAAATAACAAAACATATCCATTATGCACGCAAGGACATGTCAATTTCTGTCATTCACTCAAGGATGATAGTAATTTATTTTCCCTCTCAAGTCTCTATGCGGCTCTCAGTGAAACATCAAGTTCTGAACTTTATATGTGAAACGTTTTCAATCTAATATCTACAAAATTATTGTCCTGGAAGTACCTTCTAGTTGACTTTTAACTTATATACAACAATCTGCAAAAAAAATTAGGCAATTGCAAACCCGTAATTGGACATGCATACATGGCATGTCATGTACTATGACTTAGTATAATTGATTTTGATAGAGAATCGTAGAGAGTAACATACATGGGTCTTAGACTATGCAAAAACTTAACAAAGCAAAGGGCCAAATTTCTTACAACAGAAACCTGTTGGAATGCTACATTAAATTTTATCCGTTAATATTTCACTTGCACCTACGCATAATATTCTTTTTTATTGCATCTCCTTCAACTATGAGCTACCAAAAAAATTTCGGTCATTTATTCAATTTCTGTTGTTTAATCGTCCACTCTCTCTTGTTTATGGCTTAAATTTGCCTTTACCTTATTAGAAGTTGGCTATTTGCAATGCAATACAAATTCTAGACATTGTAACGATTTTTATTTTATTCTATTTTCTTCAAAACAAATCTCTCTCTTTTAAAGAGACTATGAGGAATTGTAGAAGGTTTTCTAGATATAGCAGTACTTTTACATCCAATTCTATCAATGTAAACATACATATTCTATATTCCCATTATTATTTCGTTGGTCCAGTTGCTGCTCAAGGTAATTAAAATCAATATTTTATATAAAATCAAAAGGAAAATAAAAAATTATAAAACGTAAAAACGTATAAACATTTGGAATATTGATAAAATAAATCAAAATTTTAATTATTATGTTGCTGCTGGTAAACAATAGACGTGTCATGAGAACAATATATTATGCTTTCGCAAATTAAAATGTGCAATTGCAAGAATTCCAATTACTCTTTTTGATTGTTTACAACAATCATACCTATCAAAACTCTTAACAATTACCGAGTAAACATTTTGTCACCTATCCTTTGGAAACAAAGACAACATAAGCTATGATACAAGATACATGACCCTTGTTTAACAAGATGTCAATTCATCATCTAAAAGTCACAGTATACAACAAACGCAAAATTTGGATTGCTAGCAACTGCTGATGCAATCTGAATATCGTCCGCCAGAATCCAACTGGTCATTTACAGCAGAACAGTTAGTAATATCTCCAATCAGTAATCTGGTTTGAACAATTTTTTGTAGCAAATAAGCATCTTTATAGCTGAACAATTTTAAGCATCATTAAAGCTGTGATTCTATCGCCCTTGAAAGAAAAGAAGTAATATATACCATGTTCACATCAGCAATTCACCCGTAGATTACACCGCTAGCAGGTTTAATGATGTTAGGTTTGTTATGCAAACCAACCCCAAACAGCACAAACACATGGACCTTAATCTGAAGCTATCATATATTCCAATCTGAGCTGAAGAATTGAAATATTATTTGTTAGTTCTGAAAGAAGTGTGTAATGATGCTGCGAGATTATCAGCTAGCTTCCTTGATTGTATAAGGTCAAATTCCGGAAGATTCATTCACTATTTTGCCAAAAACTCCTTCTCAACTAAACTGAAGGTCAGCTTTAAACGTTCTTGTAGATTTTTTAGGATGTTCTTCGTAATCCTTTTCTGAGGTTTTGTACTTTTCAGCCATTCAATTCCAAACAAAACCTGTACTTTACATCCCTTTGCTTTCGGGGGTAAATCATCAATATGATAGCAAAGGCGCAGCTGTGGAATATTATTAGAAGACAATAGTCAATGGTACAGAAGATGAAAACTAACAGGAAGATGACAAAAACAGGAAAATCCTACAAAACAAAAAAGTGGGCAACGGCAGTTCCAAGGAAGGTTCAGACCCATTATGCGGATCTATAGTAGGTAGCCTTATCTTACAATTGCAAGAGGATAAAAGTTTAGGAAAAATCTAAATTTGGCTTACTCACATTGAAATAATCACCAAGAGGAACTCCATGGAAGTTCATAACCTCTTCCAAACGCCAGCCCTTACCATCCAAAAGAGTTTTTTGCTGAGTACTTGTCACTTCAACTCTATAACGTGAAATATGTTTCTCGAATTTGTAATATACTGCCCTCTCATAGACATTGCTATTCTCAGATACCCAAGGGGTATAAGAATAATCAACACAACCAGAATTTTCCATGACCCTGCGGTCCAACTCACCCCCACTGAATAACTCCATCCAGAAACTGGCCTAAATTAATTAAAGGAAAAGAACTATAATCAAACACAAACATTGGTGAAGTTATACCAAAAAAAAAAAAGAGAACCAATAATTTGCAGTGAAAAGGAGAGAGAGAGAGAGAGATTACGGGAACAGGAAGAACACAAGAATAAACCTCAGACATGCTAACTTCATCAAGGGCAAGGAATGACCCACTCTCTTCACTGGAAACACTTTTGGTATCACAGTCTTCTTCAACTAACTTGACCTTCTGTTCAGGACTCAAGGATCTGGACACAGCACCACCACCTTTCATGCAATCCTGACACACACGAGCTTACAACAGCTAAACTTCTCATAGTTTTTTCCCTGAGCTTTTCTTCCCCGTCCAATGCTTTCATTTGCACTGCATCAGTCAATCTCAATATATTTAGAACCAGTATAAAAGTATATATATATATAAGTGATGCAAAAGGGTGACTTATTTTACCAGAGGCATATCATCAGAAATCTCAGCAATCCTGGCACCATCAGGACTTGATGACTCAATATGTGATTTCTCCATTTCTCTAGGACTAGCCTTTGCATAGCAGTTATCTTTATGCTCTTCAGAATCTGATTCTTCTTCTCCATTAGCATTTTCTCTCAAAGCTTCACTTGATTCATCCACTTCTCTCTCTTCTGAAATACCTTGTGGGATACTCAATCTATCTTCAGAAAGCTTCTCCCATAATCCTGCTTCTCTTCATCTAATTCTTCCGTATAACTCCAGCTCTTCTCTTTCTTAAGCCTCTTTCCTCTAGAAACTGATCTTACTTTCTCGTTAGATTTCTTCTCCTTTGTTGTGATCTCATTGGACCCTTCGGCCAGTTCCACTTCTGAACCACCATGAAAAGATTACTCATTAAAATATAAGAGAGAGGAAACAAAAATGAAGCACTAGTCTTTAACACTAAAATGAGGAAGCATAACCAGTGTAATTAATTGCACTTGAAGATATTATAGGTATAGTATTCATTTCCAAAGCAAATTAGCAATCTTAACAGTTAACCATATCATATCTTTTCAGATACATTACCTGAGTTCATCTCATCAACTTTGGAGGTCGTGGTCTCTTCAGGATTTGATATCTCATAAGTCTCTTTGACATCCTCTTGACGAAAATTACTTTTTAATGCACGTTTTTGTCCACGTTTTACAGGCTTGCTGGGAGATTGTTTGCCATTAACTCTACTGAGGCAAAGTTATATAAATTATAATGGTTAGAGCATAAAACGCAATCACAGATGAGCAATAAGAATCTCAGCTTTTCCCACTCACATTTTTTTGGTATTTTTACTTGGTGAGCCACTTGAACCTTTACGTTTTTGCCCAGAGACCTTAGTAGATTTTCGACCCTTGTCAATAAGTTCCCAGCGCTCCTTTTCCAAACGGAGTATTTCGACATCTCCATCCTCATATAATATCTTCCACATAATGTGACACGGGAACATTGTATCAGAATTTTAAAAAATAGTTAATACATACCAGGCAGAAAAAAACTAAGCACCAAATTCAGAGGGCAAGTAAAGCATCATTCGGCTTACCACATGCTTCCCTTTTGAAGGGTCATAAGACTTAACAGTGCCTCCATAAAATCTGCAGAACAACAATAACCAAACATCAGAACTTCAATTAGAAATTATGTGAAGACAAGAGAAGAAAATCGTGATTTTAGAAATTACTCTCCACAGTTCAAAGAAGGCATACAGAAAGTATGTTAGGTGGAAAGCCAGATGTTAATATTAATTCAGCTCCAGATAGAATGTAACATATGTTAATGCGATGCATCATGAAAAACTTGAGAAATATACACGAAAAGCTGTATTCAAAAGGAGCAGCTGAATTTGGAAGGAAAGTTAAAAATATGTTCATAATACTTCCATGACTAAAAACGAAGATCTGTCTTGTTTTCCCTTTGAACGACCAAAATTTTGACATCAATAATTTTGTTTTGCTTGTGCAACTTGTAAATTAAAATTCATCATAAGCACTTACTTCTTATCCATAGGCCACCAAACTTTAATTCTACAACCAATTAGATCTTCAGTATCAATTTCGCCTCCCTTTGTTATGCACTGTAGATGGAAAATCAAATCAAATATGATCCAAGGGACTTGCAAGAACACTAATTATCACATAGAGAGAGAGAGAGAGGGTGGAGTGGGTGTATGC
This sequence comes from Gastrolobium villosum, assembly GCA_032173675.1. Lineage (NCBI taxonomy): Eukaryota > Viridiplantae > Streptophyta > Magnoliopsida > Fabales > Fabaceae > Gastrolobium > Gastrolobium villosum. The sequence continues at coordinate 1,671 of JAVKPL010010149.1, read as the reverse complement.
GTGTGGTGGAGGGGATCTATACGTGGCATGAAAGACACTACTAACCTCAAAACCACTACATCGACTAATAAAGATTGTAAATAGAGTTTACCTTAGGCAATCCTGAAATGCTTTTTCTTTTCCACTTTTTAGTAGATCCCGATGACTTGGAATTGTTACTTGCAGTCTTATCACTTCGTTTTAAATTATCAGGACTCTGCAACAGAGGCAAAATAATAAGCAGAAGTCTACAAAATCGATAAGAAAAATCCTAAATTAGCATAAATCTACTTGACAGTAAGATACTACCTTCATGTCATGCTCATCAGGTTTATTTGACTCATCATTATGATAGCTGTCAGAGCCCATAATTTTTTGTTTTAACCAAGACAATAGCACGTCTTTATCACTGCCTTTGACCATTTTTCCTTGCATGGTTTTGCTATCTGTGTCAGAGTTAACTTCTGCATCCAACAGTAATTCGGCTCCAGGGGAGTCTTCTCCTGAAACTCTTCGAGAAGCCTTTGAAGTACTAGCTGATAATCTCAATTTTCCATGAGTAGTGGAAGACCGCCTACGTTTAGGCACAGGAACAGGTGTTGTTTCTCCAGCTTTTCTTTTTTTTGCTGTTGCATACTCTGGATCTGTCTTAATCAAAGAATGTTCATGACCATTACTTGGTTCAAAATTGGTAGATGTCCCCACGTTGTCCGAGTTATTGCAGCCATCATCCTTTGTTATTGCAGCCAGTGCATGGACAGCATACTTGGCCTGTCTCCGACTGCCTTCTAAACATAGTCTCTCCAGTATAAGGTCTACAGAACTGCTTGAAATAAGCAGATAGTAAGAAAATTATACAAGGAAATGGATATAAATCGTTAACAATTTTAACAGTATCACCTTGATGTGACTGCAAGTTGTTCGCGAATAGTACTTCCAGCCTTTGCTAAAACTTTCAAAATACCCTCTTTAATAATAACATTATCATCCTTCAGTAAATTCACCAGCTCCTCCTCACTGCCACTAAGAAGCAAGGGACTGAAACGAGCAATTATCTGCAGTTTACCACAAGTTAACCAGAAAGTTAAAAAGATTATTCTAGCATTCTTGATTTACATGCCCACAATGACCCAAACCATACAACTGCATCATAGCAGAATTACATAAACATGAAATTATTGGAGAAGGATACTAAAAAAAAAAAGTAAAAGTACATATGACATATGACATATAATAAAAACCAGTCCTCAGCCTTCTATCAGCTTAAACATTTAGGGTAAATTTCAACCCAAGTAATGGTGGGGCTGTGCTTTGTTCACATTTTGAGCTTAAAGGGCTTTCAAACGAGGGGCTGTCTTAAAGAGATCAATAAAATCTTTCCTAGGCCTTCTATCAGCTTAAATTTTTGGGATAAACTGGCACTTGACACACACAATCACCCTAAGCCCACAAATACCAATTAATCAGTATCATTCAAAGACATAAAGTAAAGCTTCAAGCAAAAGCTAGGAACTATTTATTGATAATTCAAGCAAGAATTCATAGACACATGTTCAAGATCTAAGTGCAATAATCCAAGACACCATGAAATGACATGTTCTTACCACCAATATATTCATGCAAGACTGTGTACGCGGAGCATTCTCTGCAGATTCTTGAGCTAGTATTTCTGAAAGAATTATTTTCACATGC
>JAVKPL010010148.1:0-42558 GCA_032173675.1 Gastrolobium villosum | reverse complement strand
AGCCCAATATTGCTAAGAGGCCCAAAAATCCGCTATAAATAAAGGGTTAAACCACTAAGGTACTCACTCTAAACCCTTTCACAACCAGGATCAAAAAGGCAACAAAAATTATAGACTCCATTAAAAAAGTGACCAAATTTCCTCTTTTGACCCTTGCTTCCCTGATCCTTCTTGTCAACATCCAAATCATCAAGACTTGTAAAAAGGTTTCTGAAATCTCACCTATTCAGTGCGCAATCACTAGGATCTGCCTTAAGCCAAGTGATTTCTTTTTCTTCTGTTTTGTTTGCATTTCATTATGTGGTTGTTGCTCTTTTTATCCACCCCATTTTTGCAAACTTACCTTTTCACCCTTTGAAGTTTGACACTTTTTTTTTTGCTTGCATTTGAAAGCCTTAACCTTTGAAATCTTCGTTTATAGGGGTGATTTTGTTGATGGGTGCTTGCTTTAGCAATTGCATTAAGGCTGCGAGCCCTTCCATTACAGGTCACCTTCTTCTTTTTGACTTGCATCTTCATATATATATATATATATATATATATATATATATATTTGTTTTCTGTCAATATGTGAATGAGCTAATTATTCTCCAGATTTTTGGTTCTGTTGGGGTTTGGAAATGAATTTGGGATTGATTTTCACAGAGTTAAAGTTGTTAACTTTATGGATAGTTTTCTTTCCAGATTGATTGAAAAAATATTTGATTTTTACCCTTGTTTTAATAAAAAATATTTAAAATTTGCAAATATATGATAAAAAATCCAAAGTTCAAATATCACAATTTACATTTTTAGCATAAAGATTATGGGTGTAGTTTTTCTATAGTTGTGATAAAAAGATATATCAACTACAGACACATACATATTCACCAAAATTTGCCGATTTTTTTGAAAATCAAGATCCAATATTAGATTCTGATAAAAAAATGTATATGTGGCGGACAAAATATTTTTACATCAGCCAGAAATACTTTTGTCATCCCACCAAAAAAAAAAACCTTGAGAGTGCATCATCAATATTACGATTTTGGCTTACTTGTCGGATTAGAAAATGGTTATGTTACGTTTTGTTTGTATTTTTTATTGGAAAGAAAAAAAAAGATAACCATCTACACATGAAAATATCTTCTCACCCAAATTCTTTTTAAAAAGAGATAACCCCATTCCAAACTGATCAGAGGTAATGTTTTCTGTAAGATAATTCCTCCAAACTGTAATCTGAGTCCGAGGGAAATTCTTGTTAAGAAAGATAATTATGGGGTTTTGTGGAAGTCCATCTATCCATGTAAATTTGGTATTATGAGTGATGACTTTGTTTATTTTGTTTTTGTTATAAGGCCAATGATGGTGATTGAGTCATTCTTAAGCTGATTTTCTTGGCATTGATGTAGGGTTCACTTCTATAAGTGTAAACAGGAGTGGCCATGACATCAGCTCAAATAGCACCAACTCATCAGCCTCCATATATGTCACTTCAAGAAGTGAGGGTGAGATCTTGCAATCTTCCAATTTGAAAAGCTTCAGCTATAGTGAACAAAGAGCAGCCACAAAAAGGGGAGAGGGAGTATCCTCTGAGAAGCCCATCACCCTCTCTGACAAGGAGGAAGATAGTGAGGACAATGAGCCTATTGGCAAGAGGCTGGAGAAAGGAGGAACGTCAAAACCTACTGCTAGGGAGACGTCCCCAAGTAGCTCTGCTACTGAGTCTCTTGACGTTCCATCCCCTCCCCTATCACCAGCTCATTCCTCACCTCCATCAAGAATACAACAACCCTCTCCTATGCAACATAAAGGAAAGGGGATTAAAGAAATAGAAGCAGCACCTGCTGCAGAAGAACAGGTGGCTGAGCAAGAGGCTCAGCCACAGAAGAAACATGACAAGGGAAAGGTGATTCTTGTTGAATCCTGTAAGAACCCGCACCGCTAATTAAGGTAATTAGTAAATTAATTATGATAATTAGGAAATAATTCCATAATTGACCCTAATAATTATTAATGGGCTTAGATAATTATATTGAGTGAGTAAAAATGCTGAAAGTCGCTTTTCGGAAGAAAAGCGCAGATACCGGTTCTGCTACTCGGTATAAATGCGTACCGGAAAAGTATCCCGGAAAATTATAACGAATGCATGATAATTACTAGAATATTATGTAGGACTTGTAAAACAAGTTTCAAGTTAAAATGACGTAATCTGATGCCAGAACTGATACTGGCTATGGAAAAGCGCGTACCGGAAAGGTGCTCCGAAAAATAAAATAAAAATATGACAAATCTTAGAAAAATGCGTAGGTCTAGAATCCGAAGTTTGAGATCAAGATCTTTTACTTTGCGATTAAGGCTAATAATGCGCGGTTAGTGGCCATGTGCCTATAAATAGGCACACTAAGGCACAAAACCCTAGGCATGCCCATATGAACGTGAGTTTTCTGCAGCCTTGAGGCAGCCCCCCTTGTTCTTCATTTCTTCCTCCTTTTCTCACCAAAGTCACCTCCTTTGATCATTGTTTCTCTTCTTGATCAAGTAAACACTTGAGTGTGGGCATTGGAGAGTGCTTGTGTGCATATTGTGTGTGGTGAGCCTTGTTTTTCTGAGTTGAGGGGTAGTTAGTGAGCATGAGTTTGGAGCTTTAGTAATGGCTACCTTGTGGTAGTCATTGTGAGCTTCAAAGTGCCTTCTTGTGGTGCAAGAACCCATCTTGAAGTGCCATTTTCGTGCTCCTACTTAGGCTGAGTTTGAGGAACCTTGGGAGAGCTCCAAGAGCACAACTTGCCTCTGTTTTGAACTTTGGTAAGTTGCCTCACCATGATCATGAGTTTATCTTGCTTAAAGTTGATGTCTTGGCATGTAAAAGTTAAAATGAAGTAACCAACACCTAAATGAACTTGTATATGCTTAAAGATGCATGCTTTAACGTGTACATGTGTTAAAAGTTGGATCTTTGGGATGGATATTCACGAAATGCAGAAACTGCATTCTGTCGTGAGATATCCGGATATTTGTCGAACAGATATCCGGATATCAGTATCCAGATATGGTATCCGGATATTGATATCCGGATATGGGATCTGGGTATCCGGATATGACATATCCGGATATGTCCAGTGTGATATCCGGATATGGCATATCCGGATATGCCCCTTCTGATATCCGGATATCCTGGGTTCTGCGCAGACAGTAGCTGTACTGTATGAACAGTAAGCTATTGGGTGTGTGGACCCTAGTTTAAGGAAGTTGAACTTCTGTAATAAATGGACTAAGTCAGAATCATATGATTAAGGGCTTATGGCTTTGTTGGAAGCCTTAAGACGTAAAACGTAAAGGAAAGGCGTAGTCTTTAAGTTGTATGCTTGTGATGCATTAATATTGACTTGTTAATGGTCCATATCAGATTGTGATACTGCTGTTTGTGGACTTGTGAGTGGTTGGACTCTTGGCTTGGATAGCTAGCTTGCAAGGTAAGCTTTCGTGTCCTCGGTTTAGCCATTTTGATGTTCCACCATGTCCCATGGGGATGGGTTTATGCATGCTATGTTACATGCTTTATTATTTTGGAAATGCTGTTGAGCTATTTATATGCAATGAGCTTTTATGATGCATGTGGTGTCCACCTAGATGGCAATCCTGAGTATGTAGTACATACAAGATGGAGAAGCATGTGGGTGAGGTGCAGGTAGTATCCATGTACTCATGTAGGCATAGACGTATTCCTACATTTCTCTGGCCAGTAGATTTGAAAGCACACATGACATGATTAATTGCTGCATCGCATGATTTTAGAACTTATACTGTAATACTGTTTTTGGAACTTATATTACACATGTAAGTGAGCTTGGGGTGGAGACTCCTTGAGGACCCCTTGTCTTACTGAGATTTCTTGTTAGAGATCTCACCCCACGTTTGGGGACGCTTATTTCAGGATCAGGTAATGTTGAGGGCTCAGGTGGCAGGAGGCCAGAGCTGAGCTGATATTCTGATGTGCTGTCTTGCTGGATTGACTGCTGTTATGTTTTCCGCTTTATTTATATTATGCTATTTATGTTGAGACTGTTTGTGGGCATTGTTGCCTTATTTGGTGAGCATGGGGTTTGTCCATGCCACATGATTGTTATCGTCTTTTTAATTCGCTTTTGTAATTAAAGTATCAGGATTTTGACCCAGGCTACTTGTGTAGACCTGTGGCTTTAGATACACACATTATATTTATGTACGAGGTATTCAGTTAGTTGTCTTGCAATTTACATACAGGCAGTATTTTTATGAAAATGATTAAGTAATCAAGTTGGTTAAGTTAATGACGTCATAATTGAATTAAAGAAAAAGTTATTCCGCATTTTAATTAAGCGTGGCTTAATATGATAGTATGTTAACAATCCGGGTTAACACGGGCTGTTACATTTTATGGTATCAGAGCACTTTCTAGGGAAAAGCCTGTATGTATTGCAATAACTTAGGATGTGTCGTTGCGTGTCTACTTTGTGTTCTCTCTGATTGGTGTGTGTCATGATAATGCATATGTGACCACATGGCGTGGGCCTGATCAACTCATTCTTTGTGTAACTTGTGCAGAGTCATGGTGCCCCCAAGGAGGAACACATGTACGAGCGAGGATCAGACGGATCCTGTCCTGACTGCATTAGCTGAGATGCAGGCGGCCCGACTAGCCGACCAGGAAGCCACGAGGCTGGCGAACCGGGCGATGCTGGACGCTATACGAGATGCGAACCGGCAAACCACGGCAGAGGTTCCGGAGGAGAACCGGATGGCCAACATGACTATGATGAGGGTCATGTTGGAGGAGTTGAGGGCTGGTCCTGCTGCGAGCCAGGGTCCTCCACCACCTCCACCGCCGCCACCGCCTCCACCTCCGCCTAGTCAACAGGAGGACACCCAGAGCCAGATGGGTGAGGGTAGTCACTTGACGGGGGCTATGCAGACTATCCCCGTACTTGCTGAGGATCGTGACGAGATCGATCACCGGCTGAATGCTTTCCGCAAGCATAAGCCACCTACCTTCGACGGATCTTATGATCCCATTGTTGCTGCTAGATGGCTTCAGGCGTTGGACAAGATCTTCCGGATCATGCAGTGCACCGATCCGCAGAAGCTGTTGTTCGCCACGTACATGCTGGAGGGCGAGGCCCATGAGTAGTGGACCAACCTTTCGCAGGTCTACGAGATGCAGGGCCATGTGATGACGTGGCCACTCTTCGAGGAGAGCTTCCTGGGTCAGTACTTCCCTTATGACTCACAGGAGAGGAAGCAGGGGGAGTTTGACCGGTTGGTACAGAGCTCGTTGTCTGTTCACGAGTACCTGGCCAAGTTTAATGAGCTGGTCAAGTTCTCTCATTTCCGCATGGCGAGACCGACTCCCGTTTTTCTGGCGGCCAAGTTCCGGAGGGGACTTAATGAGGATATTGCTGGACATCTCGCTGGTTCTGCTTCGAGAGACTTCGGAGCGTTGGTGCAGCAGTGCCGCGACATCGAGGACTACTGCCGTGCGAGTCAGGCCAAGAGGGCCAAGGTTGAGGTGCCGCAGAGCGCTGGTGGTTCTACTCCCTGGAAGAACAAGAATTTTGCCAACAAGGGCAAGGGCAAACCGTTGGCGGCTAAGCAAGCGCCAAATCAGTTCAGAAAGACTGCTGCTCAGGGGAACACAGCTAGACCTCCTGCTCCCAGATGCTCGGGATGCGGGAAGTCACATTTTGGGCCGTGCTCTACCGGACAGTTGATATGCTTCCAGTGTGGCAAGGAGGGCCACTATTCCAGAGATTGCCCGACGGCGAGAGTTGCTGCAGTGCAGGCTGTGCCATTGCAGATGGTTCCTACTGGGGCACCAGCAGTGCCACCTTCCACGGGGCGTGTTTATACGTTGGATCGTCAGCAGTCGGATAGAGCTCCGAACCTGGTCAGAGGTACTGTTACCATTGGTGGTTCAGCTGTTGATGTTTTGTTTGATTCCGGGGCAACGCACTCTTTTGTTGCTACCCCTATTGCTGTGGGGCTTGAGTTGCCCAGTGATGTGCTTTCTCCACCGATGCGGGTTACCACCGCCACCGGAGAAAAATGTTTGACCTCCACTGTTCATCGCGATGTAGCGTTTCAGTGGGATGGCCGTGACTTCTCGGTAGATCTGATAGGATTACCGATGGCCAACCTTCAGATTATTTTGGGCATGGATTGGTTGTCCAGAAACTGTGCAATGATTGATTGTTGTGCCAAGAAAGTGGTGATGTCTCCGGGTGGGTCCACAGCCAGTTCCTCACCGTTCATTTCAGTCCTGCAGGCGAGGAGGGCCTTGAGAGCAGGGGCATTTGGCTATGTCATGTTGGGAGGTTTGGTGAGTGGGACACAGGAGGATCTCACTGGCATTCCTGTGGTGAAGGAATTCCTCGAGGTGTTTCCTGAGGAGATTCCTGAGTTTCCACCACAGAGGGAGATAGAGTTCTCCATCGACTTATTGCCTGGTGTGGGGCCTATATCGTTGGCTCCATACCGGATGTCGCCACCAGAGTTGGCGGAGCTGAAGAAGCATATTGAGGAGCTTTCAGCGAAAGACTTTATTCGGCCGAGTGTGTCTCCCTGGGGAGCACCGGTCATTTTCGTGAAAAAGAAAGATGGGACCATGCGGTTGTGCACCGACTACAGACAGTTGAACAAGGTGACAATCAAGAATAAGTACCCTCTTCCACGCATTGATGATTTGCTGGATCAGCTCAGGGGTGCTTGTGTGTATTCCAAGATTGATCTCCAGTCCGGTTATCATCAGATACGGGTTAAGCCGGAGGATGTCCCAAAGACAGCGTTTCGCTCGAGGTACGGGCACTACGAGTACTTGGTGATCCCGTTTGGACTCACCAATGCACCCGCAGTGTTCATGGACTACATGAACAGGATTTTCCAGCCGTACCTGGATCAGTTTGTGATCATCTTCATTGACGACATCTTGATTTACTCCAAGACGGAGGAGGAGCATACTGAGCACTTGAAGATCGTGTTGCAAGTGCTGAAAGAGAAAAAGCTCTATGCGAAGCCGTCAAAATGTGAGTTTTGGCTCAAGGCGGTGAAATTTCTGGGTCATGTAATTTCTGCTAATGGAATTGCAGTTGATCCGAACAAGATTGAGGCCGTGATGGACTGGGAGAGGCCCAAGACGGTTACAGAAGTGAGAAGCTTCTTGGGTTTGGCAGGCTACTATAGGAGGTTCATAGAGGGATTCTCCAAGATGGTGCTACCGATGACTCGCCTTACCTGAAAGGAGACTCCATTCGTGTGGACACATGAGTGTGAGGAGTGTTTCCAGGAGTTGAAGGAGAGACTGACTACTGCTCCTGTGTTAGTCCTTCCTGATCCTGCGGAGCAATTCGAATTATACTGCGATGCCTCTGGTAAAGGACTTGGCTGTGTGCTGATGCAGAAAGGGAAAGCGGTTGCTTACGCTTCAAGACAGTTGAAACCTCATGAGGAGAACTACCCGACTCACGACTTGGAGTTGGCAGCCATTGTTTTTGCTTTCAAGATTTGGAGGCATTACCTGTTTGGCATGAAGTTTGCTGTATTCAGTGATCACAAGAGCCTGAAATATCTGTTTGACCAGAAGGAGTTGAACATGAGACAACGAAGATGGATGGAGTTCTTGAAGGACTACGACTTTGAGTTGAGGTACCATCCCGGCAAGGCCAATGTGGTGGCCGATGCTTTGAGTCGGAAATCCGTGAGCTTATCCAGCTTAATGATGAACGACTACGAGGTGATCGAGAAGTTCAGAGACTTGAGAGTGAACTCCTTGTTTGGGGGTGCATTACTTGAGATGGAAACAACAGAAGTGATTAATGAGCTGATGGAAAAGATTAAAGAGGCGCAAGTGCAAAGAGAGTGCCTTGATTATGTGAAGAACCAGGACGGTGTGTCTTGGAACGAGGACAGATTGCTACTGTTCCAGAAGAGGATTGTTATTCCTCGAGGGCCATTGACTGAGGAGGTTATGGCAGAGGCTCATAAGGGCCGTTTTACTATCCACCCTGGTGCCACAAAAATGTACCAGGACTTAAAAAGGAATTTTTGGTGGCCGGGCATGAAGAAAGACATAGCGGTCTACGTGTCCAAATGCCTTATTTGTCAGAAAGTGAAGATTGAGCACCAGAAACCGTCTGGTAAACTTCAACCTCTGGAGATTCCACAGTGGAAGTGGGAGAGTATTTCCATGGACTTCGTGGTGGGATTGCCTAAAACTCAGGCTGGTTGTGACTCTATCTGGGTCATTGTGGACAGATTGACCAAGTCTGCCCATTTTCTTCCAGTGAAGGTGAGCTTCACTACAGAGCAGTTGGCCAAGCTATACGTCCGCGAGATTGTGAGGCTTCACGGGGTGCCCGAGAGCATCATCAGTGATAGGGACCCGAAGTTCACATCTCGGTTCTGGGAGCCGCTGCAGGAGGCTTTTGGTATGCAGTTGAGATTGAGTACCGCCTATCACCCTCAGACTGACGGTCAGACTGAGCGGACCATCCAGACATTGGAGGACATGTTGAGAGCTTGCACGTTGGAGCAGGGTTCTGCATGGGATAGGTACCTTCCGTTGGTGGAATTCTCGTATAACAACAGTTTCCATGCTAGTCTGGGCATGGCACCCTACGAGGCGCTGTATGGTAGGAGGTGTCGGACTCCTACCTGCTGGTCTGAGGTTGGAGATAAAGAGCTATTCGGCTTGGACTTTGTCCAAGATACTACCCTACAGATCCAGATGATTAGAGAAAAGTTGAAGCAGGCGCAGAATCGCCAGAAAAGCTACTATGATGTCAAGCATCGTCCACTGGAGTTCAGTGAGGGTGAGCACGTGTTTGTGAAACTTTCACTTGTCACCGGTGTTGGACGGGCACTCGGCGTGAGGAAGTTGAGCCCGCGATTCATTGGGCCCTACTAGATCCTTGGTAGAGTAGGACCAGTTGCCTATCGACTCGCCTTACCTCCGAACCTAGCCAACATCCACGACGTGTTTCACGTGTCTCAGCTTCGAAAGTACATAGCAGACCCTTCGCACGTGGTGCAGCCGGATGATGTGGAGGTTCGGGAGAACCTAAAGACTCCCGTCGGACCACTCAAGATTCTCGATCGTGGCGAGAAGCAGTTGAGGAGCAAGATCATTCCGATGGTCAAAGTGCAATGGTCAGGAAGAACTCCTGAGGAGTGTACCTGGGAGCGAGAGGATGAGCTTCTCCGATAGTATCCCGACTTTCGAGACAGGTATGTTTCTGATTTTGAGGACAAAATCCTTAAAAAGGTGGGGTGAATGTAAGAACCCGCACCGCTAATTAAGGTAATTAGTAAATTAATTATGATAATTAGGAAATAATTCCATAATTGACCCTAATAATTATTAATGGGCTTAGATAATTATATTGAGTGAGTAAAAATGCTGAAAGTCGCTTTTCGGAAGAAAAGCGCAGATACCGGTTCTGCTACTCGGTATAAATGCGTACCGGAAAAGTATCCCGGAAAATTATAACGAATGCATGATAATTACTAGAATATTATGTAGGACTTGTAAAACAAGTTTCAAGTTAAAATGACGTAATCTGATGCCAGAACTGATACTGGCTATGGAAAAGCGCGTACTGGAAAGGTGCTCCGAAAAATAAAATAAAAATATGAAAAATCTTAAAAATATGCGTAGGTCTAGAATCCGAAGTTTGAGATCAAGATCTTTTACTTTGCGATTAAGGCTAATACTGCGCGGTTAGTAGAAATGTGCCTATAAATAGGCACACTAAGGGCACAAAACCCTAGGCATGCCCATATGAACGTGAGTTTTCTGCAGCCTTGAGGCAGCCCCCCCTTGTTCTTCATTTCTTCCTCCTTTTCTCACCAAAGTCACCTCCTTTGATCATTGTTTCTCTTCTTGATCAAGTAAACACTTGAGTGTGGGCATTGGAGAGTGCTTGTGTGCATATTGTGTGTGGTGAGCCTTGTTTTCCTGAGTTGAGGGGTAGTTAGTGAGCATGAGTTTGGAGCTTTAGTAATGGCTACCTTGTGGTAGTCATTGTGAGCTTCAAAGTGCCTTCTTGTGGTGCAAGAACCCATCTTGAAGTACCATTTTCGTGCTCCTACTTAGGCTGAGTTTGAGGAACCTTGGGAGAGCTCCAAGAGCACAACTTGCCTCTGTTTTGAACTTTGGTAAGTTGCCTCACCATGATCATGAGTTTATCTTGCTTAAAGTTGGTGTCTAGGCATGTAAAAGTTAAAATGAAGTAACCAACACCTAAATGAACTTGTATATGCTTAAAGATGCATGCTTTAACGTGTACATGTGTTAAAAGTTGGATCTTTGGGATGGATATTCACGAAATGCAGAAACTGCATTCTGTCGTGAGATATCCGGATATTTGTCGAACAGATATCCGGATATCAGTATCCGGATATGGTATCCGGATATTGATATCCGGATATGGGATCTGGGTATCCGGATATGACATATCCGGATATGTCCAGTGTGATATCCGGATATGGCATATCCGGATATGCCCCTTCTGATATCCGGATATCCTGGGTTCTGCGCAGACAGTAGCTGTACTGTATGAACAGTAAGCTATTGGGTGTGTGTGGACCCTAGTTTAAGGAAGTTGAACTTCTGTAATAAATGGACTAAGTCAGAATCATATGATTAAGGGCTTATGGCTTTGTTGGAAGCTTTAAGACGTAAAACGTAAAGGAAAGGCGTAGTCTTTAAGTTGTATGCTTGTGATGCATTAATATTGACTTGTTAATGGTCCATATCAGATTGTGATACTGCTGTTTGTGGACTTGTGAGTGGTTGGACTCTTGGCTTGGATAGCTAGCTTGCAAGGTAAGCTTTCGTGTCCTCGGTTTAGCCATTTTGATGTTCCACCATGTCCCATGGGGATGGGTTTATGCATGCTGTGTTACATGCTTTATTATTTTGGAAATGCTGTTGAGCTATTTATATGCAATGAGCTTTTATGATGCATGTGGTGTCCACCTAGACGGCAATCCTGAGTATGTAGTACATACAAGATGGAGAAGCATGTGGGTGAGGTGCAGGTAGTATCCATGTACTCATGTAGGCATAGACGTATTCCTACATTTCTCTGGCCAGTAGATTTGAAAGCACACATGACATGATTAATTGCTGCATCGCATGATTTTAGAACTTATACTGTAATACTGTTTTTGGAACTTATATTACACATGTAAGTGAGCTTGGGGTGGACACTCCTTGAGGACCCCTTGTCTTACTGAGATTTCTTGTTAGAGATCTCACCCAACGTTTGGGGACGCTTATTTCAGGATCAGGTAATGTTGAGGGCTCAGGTGGCAGGAGGCCAGAGCTGAGCTGATATTCTGATGTGCTGTCTTGCTGGATTGACTGCTGTTATGTTTTCCGCTTTATTTATATTATGCTATTTATGTTGAGACTGTTTGTGGGCATTGTTGCCTTATTTGGTGAGCATGGGGTTTGTCCATGCCACATGATTGTTATCGTCTTTTTAATTCGCTTTTGTAATTAAAGTATCAGGATTTTGACCCAGGCTACTTGTGTAGACCTGTGGCTTTAGATACACACATTATATTTATGTACGAGGTATTCAGTTAGTTGTCTTGCAATTTACATACAGGCAGTATTTTTATGAAAATGATTAAGTAATCAAGTTGGTTAAGTTAATGACGTCATAATTGAATTAAAGAAAAAGTTATTCCGCATTTTAATTAAGCGTGGCTTAATACGATAGTATGTTAACAATCCGGGTTAACACGGGCTGTTACAAATCCCCTAAAAAGAAAAAGCCAATCGTTCCCAGACAGATCAATCTGGGAGGACCACTCTCTTATCCTGTCATCCGTCCTGACATAACTGGGGACGAGGCCCTTGCTAGGGCTCTAGTAGAAAAGGAAGGCTTGGAAGTACCTCCACTGATGGAGGGACAAACTACATCAGCCCCCTATTCTTCCAAGACAAAAGATGTAATAATCAGGCAAGCACTTGAAGAACCTCCAGCTGCTTCCAATAACAACCAGCAGCAGAAAAATAAACCAGCTTCCCCCATTGCATCAAGAAAAAAATCACAAATTGGGATTGCTGAGATTTTTAAAATGATGGGGAAAAAATGAAAAAGTTGCTTCCTGAAAAACAATCTGTTCCTCAGATTGATTTGACAGATACCACTGAAGAGCTTAAGGCTCTAAGGAAAGGGTTGGACCAACTCTCATCTTCCTTCATCAAATTCCAAGAACAACAGAAGGAAGACAGAGAGCAGCTTATCGACATTATTAAAGCCAGCATCAAAGACATCAGTGCTGCCCCCTCTGCACCAACTTTGCAAGTTGTCAGGGACGAAATCAAAAAAGCATCTGACTCCCTGACGCACGCTCATTCCCTGCACAACACTAGAGCTGAACTACAGCTTAGGAAACTCCTCCTCAAAAATTCTGAAGAACGAAAAGAAACCAAAGAAGCCCTCAAGGCCTTTGGAACGTATCTGGAGGGAAGAATTTACCTGCTGGAACTCAGAATGTGGGATGTTGAGGCGCAGCTTGTGCAAATTCGTAATGGTACGATAATGATGAGATCCAGCATTGATCACCTCGTTGCAGTAATTAGTGATCTACAGAAGCACACTGAGAAATGGCTTCTTGAAGCTGAAGTAAGAAGATTGAGAGATCAGCTCAGGAGAAGACCACCTACACAGGAGGAAACTAATGCTACTAGAGAGGCTGTGACAAGTGCTATAACACCTCACAATTCTAAAATAAGTAATTGAAGTGTTAAGTGAGAAATTAAGTGAAGGATTAGTGAAAATCCCAAAGATTAGGCCAAAATACAAAGAAAGGGCAAAACGGTAATTAGCCAACACGCAACCCTAGGAAGGTAAAAAATTGAGCAGGAGGTCTCAGATGATAAAAATAAGCCTGGAAATGGATTCAGAACGAAAAATTGAGTGGATAGGCAAGTTTCAGAAAAATCAGTGAATAGTGTTTTTCGCGGGTAAAAATACCGCAGTCAGATTGCACCGTAAAACGTGCCAGTAGAATTTTGAGCTCTAGGTTTCAAATATTGATTTTAAATGGTCCATAGAAATAGGAAATAGGATTTCTGATAATATTTGAGGGATTTAAGTCAATTTGTGGGAGTTTGTCAACGGAGCGCGCTGTACCTTAAAGAAGTGTTTTTCTGAACAACCGGAAAGCTCCAAATTTTTATCTGAAAGAGTAAAATTAAAGGATTTTGTTAAGATGAAAAATTATAATTTCTCATTAGGTTTTTAAATTGTGAATTTTAGTGATGATCGGAGGAAAATTCGGATGAGTTTTAAATCACGTGGGATCCGGTACCCACTTTAATTCAAATAAACACTTACATGTTACTATTCATCTTCATTTCCTCCGTGTTTCTCCTCCCCCAACAGCGCCCAAACAGCTTGCTCCCTCCATTTTTCATGCAAATTTTCATTTGGCCATAACTTAGCCATTTCTCCACCGAATTCAACGATTCTTGTCTTGAATTTTGATGGAAAACACCTTCTGAACACATTGGTACCACTTTCAAGCCTTGAAATCGCATGTGGGGGGAGATCATGGCCAATTACAGTTTCGGTTTTGAGTTAATTTTTGGTGTTCATGAAGCTTTTTCATGCTCCAATGGTGGAGTATGCTTAGGTGGAGCCATATACCATGCAATTGGGTAAGTTATTTCAACATTTCATTGGTTGGTTTTTGAGTTTTGATTATGGACCCTAAAGAGGGATTTTGTGATATGTTGTGTTAGAGAGCTCAAATGGAAAATGTCTATTAGATGATAATGTCTTAGAATGATGCATTAAAGCTAGAAATGCAATAAAAATTATTGAGGAAAAAAGTTGATTTTTAACTTAGTGAAATTTTTGGGTGTCAAGACTTTGAATTTTGAAAATGTGATGGGAGTGTATTGGTGAGTTGTTGTATGATTGTATGATGATATAATAGGATGATATGAGGTGTGGAGTTGTTAAAATTGATGTGAATTCCTTGGATGTGAATTAGTGAGTAAATCGGCCTTTAGGCAAAAAGAGGTAAAATGATATTGTGTAAATTGCATGGATGATGTTTCATGCTTTAAATGGTAATTAGATGGGTTGTGTTGTGATTGTAAAGTGGAAGAATCAATGAAAAATAATGAGTGGTGTCATTTGGCATAAAAGAGCCTAGAGTGAAAGATTTAGCAAACGATGCGTAAAAGACGTAAAACGGAGAAACGACGATTGAACTAGCCTTTGGGTAACCTAAGTAAGTGAAATAAAATGAGAAAGAAAATTTAGAAAAAATACAACCTAAAATAACCCTATGATGGCCGAACCTTAGAGGGAGAGAAGAGGAATTTGACGTTTTCGCGTTTTGAGTTATTGTGACTGAAACTGACGGCTGTGCATGGTTGTACAGGTTGCCATACGTGGACATAGACTTGGAACAGTGAAACAGTGGATTGCCCTTGGTCCTGGATCAAGTGGATAGAGGTAAGTGATGTGGTTTACATATGGTATGTTGAAATTCATGAATGGATTCAAAGTTCTAAGTGTGTGGAATTGTCCTCTGTGTAGGCATTCCCTGTTAATCAAGCTATAAGTGGAGTTCTGCGGAGCTCAGTGGACGGATAAAAAGAAAGGTAACCTCTTGGTACTGGGGCTTGTTCCCCTTTTTGTGTTCCACCTTGCTAGTTGATGGCAACGGTAGGAAGTGTGTATGAGTAGTGTAGAACAGCATGAGCATGCATGTGCATTATCACAGTGGGTACTTATGTACCAGATCTCTGGCCAGTAGATATTTTTATCCTTCGGGCAAGTGTTTCCGGACTGCCACTGGGTAGGTCTCCGAGAGGGAGTTCCAGTTGACCCAGGGTCGTGGTGTGTTATCCGGATAGGAGCACACTAGGTTGTCTCGGGTGTATATGGTTGGAAGGGGTACCTTGGTGGGTTGTTCTATGAACACGCCAGGGGTAGTACCCATAGGCGTATAGTCGAGGACATGGCGTGGTATTGGTAGCTACCATCCCGCATGTCGTAGTTGTTCTGATATATTCCCCCTTTCTCTAAATCCCTTGCTTTATCCCGTTTTATAACAGTGGTGTTGTTTTATTGCTATTGATATACATCGAAGTGAACCATTGGGCGGAGTTTTCTCCAGAACCTCTTGGTTACTGAGATATATCCGTATATCTCACCCCGTCTTGGGGCATTATTTCAGGATGTACCAGTGGATATGGAGCAGCGGGCAAGAAGCCCGCATGATGACGAGTGGAGCAGTGGTGTATAGTTTAGATATCATGTCATTTTAGTTTATGGATTTATTTGGCAAGTGAAATGTAATATGTAAATATTTGTCGTTTAAAGTTAAAGTTGTAAGTGTAAATGTAATCCAGTGTTGTAAATGTACCATGGATGTATGTAATATGATGGAAGGGCTTTAGGCCTATTATAGGTTTATGATTATCTGTATTATGTTTTATGCATGAAATTGAAAGTAAACTATTTATGTTTTAAGTGTATATTGGATTGGGTTGTAAGTGCCCCAAGGCGTTGTTGGACCTTGTGTGTGCCACCCATTGGATTTTGCTGGATTTCAGGTGTATTAGTGGTGTTAAACAGGTTATGCAAATTTGGGGATTTTAGGAAATACAAAGGAAACTCTGGCGAATTTTCTGTAGAATTGGCAGTTTTTGGGTGAACTTTGGAGGAGCGTATCTCTCTCCATAGTGGTCCGATTGGGACGTGCCATACGCCATTTTGAAGCTTAAGATGTTCCCTACGTTGTGTCAAAAGCCTAGGTTCATTGGTGGTGTGCGCAGCCCATGGGGGCTGTTGTAACATACTGTCCTGTTCTGTCCGGTTTTGGTTGGCAGATTTGAGGTAGTTTTGAGAAATTAATTCCCGCTTCGTTACTTGGTCAAATTAAGCGTACGATATATCAAATCGAATTTTGAGGTGTCTAGTTTATGGTGTAAAATTTTGAGAGGCAGTGTCCTTGTGGTTAGGTACAGTTTAATCAGTGAAGTTTGGAGGTTTTAGGCTGTTTTGGAGTTGGTAGGCAATGTTGTTTGTCCAACTTCAAACGGCGATAACCGGAGCTCACGAGCTCGGAATCGAGTATGTGATAGCTTGTTAGAAAGGTAATTGAATAAGGAAAAAAGATAACCTGGAGTCTAAGTTTGTAGTTTTATTTTGTGTTCGCGGAAAAACAAATTAGCAAGTCTGGTTAAGTGGTAAAAATGTAAAAGTGAGGAATTGGCTAAGTGGGTTTATGGGAACCCCTTAGTATCTTGTAGGTAATAAAATAAAGTGTATAAATAGTTAAGAAAGTCTTCCGCTAGTGTTTCAGTTACGGTCACAGCTTTTTATTATTACGCTTTTTATACTTTTATTGTTCGCGTAATAATCGGAAAAAGTTTACTCTCATTTTTATAAATGAACTGCTGTGATTGTAACTGCGCTTAATATCATAATTAATGTTAACAATACCGGTACGTAACGGGCTGTTACATTTTATGGTATCAGAGCAGTTTTGTTAGGGAACTCTGATAATATATATAGATGTGTTGTGTGCTACATAGTTGTATGTAGATTCTTATCGATTACTGTATATGTAATTCCTTAGTGTGGGTCTGATCAACCCATTCCTTTGTGTTACATCTGTGGTCATCGTAAGAAGCCTGTGTAGTAACCTTGAAGCACCGAGTGTGAGTCTTTAGCCTGATGTTGTGGTTGCAGTGTTAACTGCTCCGTGGACAAAGGATGGCAGTAAGTTAAGTATGATTATTAGAAGGCATAAAAGAACAGACATAAATATTATATCTGACTTCGATGAAAGTCAAGAGAAAAGAGTATTATAAGCAACAGTGGTGTACAATTTATGATATGTACAATATGAGCATAGACGAACTTTGCAGTACTATGAAAGATAAACATATAACAGAGATGAGCTTATGAGATTGGTGAAATTCCAAGTATATGTGTAGTATAGTAAGACAATTATGTACAAGTGGTCTTGGTTAATAGACTTATTCAAGTCGACAGGTTTTGAACCTGAAGAATTATTGAGAAAAGTGAACAGATATTCGTATGCGTGAGTTAAACACGTCATGTTTGATTAGCAGTTATGAGACCAGGACAAGTGCGGTGCACTTGAATGAATTGGGATGGTCCAAGCAGAGAAGCAAATAGAATATTCGATGAGTAATCCTACGAGATTTGACCACTTGAAAGTATGATGCTGATAGATTGATAATGTGAGAGATATTGAAATATGGGAGTGAATTCCATAAAGAGGTAGTGTTGACTAAACACAAGTGAGGTGAACTAAGGATGAGTATATTATTATGTGTAATATGTATGAGGAAAAGTGAAGGAATTGCCATGGATGACACAAGATCTATGTACCATGGAGACACTATTGCAGTTAGTGGAGGTCGACTCAGATTGGCAGGCGTACCAGTGATAAAGGAACAGGATGGTTGAGATGTACAGTCATTGTACGAAAGTAATGAGAGTTGTAAAGAAATTACGATCTGGTGGTATATGTATATGTACTACTAAAAGTAGTGCGCTTATGAAAATATCGGTATTTGATACGGAGGGACAGACAGAGTAGAGGTATTTTCAAGGTAAAGGGATATTCTACAACCACCAAGGGTGGAAGTGATCAGGAAAATTGATGAGTTGCTCTACAGTATTGAGCATATGTTATGTGAGCCGTGACGGGCAATGGACTAGAATGGTGGCATAAGTTGTGAGTTATTGTTGTATAACAATAAGTTAAGATGGTATGATTAGAGAATGAGTGAAGGTAAAACTTAATGTGAAATCAAGTGATTAGTATACGAACCAAGTGACAATAAAATGCGAAAGTAAGAGGTTAATGAAAGAACTGATGTGTAAAGTGTGCAGAGAGTGTGGAATTATGTGGTCAGCAAAGGAGTTAATGTGTAATGGCAAGATGAAAATGATAAGATTTGTTAGTGAGCTGAGGTATAATCGTCAGTGCAAGAACGGACGAGTAGTTTTGAGTGCAAAGGGTTAATGTAAATTTCAGGGCAAGGATTGAGGTGAAGTAGTTATCTGTGACTCGACGGAAATGATTGGAAGATCCCTGTGTGATGGGAAATGTGAAACTTATACTGAGAGATTTGAGATGCGTGCAGAACGTTGAGAAAATTTAGGAATTATGGATTAGAGATTATGTTATGAACCATGGCAAGTGATTAGTCAAAGTGAAAGAGTAAACAATCTGTGAGAAGAATAAGCAAGGAAGAGATAATGGACTACAGACTGAACGGTAACAAGACAGAAGGAACTATTATGAGTTAGAAGATGTGTACGAAATTACGAAGAGAATGTGGATTATTATAACCATGATTATGTTATAAACCAGGTCAGAGGGGTAACCGAAACGAAAGTAAACTACCAGTGAGAAGAATGACACGAGAGAGTAAGATGAATTAACTTATATGTAACAGGTGTATATTATACCACTACGACTAAGAGTATGGGGGCAGCCATGTGGTAATACAGAACAGTTTTGATGTTATATACAGAGGTGATACAGACACCAAATGGACTGGGTTCATGTGTGATCGGGAGTGCACGGTGTACCAGTTTGCTGTTATATACAGATGTATTATGAGTATAAATTTCTCTGTGCACTGGGTGCATATAATATGATTTGATAGTAGGGAGATCTCAGTGGGGCCTATGTGCCAGGAGTGTATAGCTATCTCGGTGCGGGTTAAGTTCCCGGAGACTAGTAGTATTTGATATGAGTAATGAGAAACGAGGAAGTGTTCCACATCGGTGTAATGGTTAGTATGGTAGAGATAATTTATGTAAATGCACAAAGAAGAAACATTTGGGGGATGCCTTAGAATAGGGACAGCTAGTAGTAAGTCATTTTTACGGCATGGATTATATGGGTGGATTCTCTGATCGGTGAGTCATGGCATCTGGGGCCCTTAGGACAGCAAGAGCTCGAGGGGTTAAACCTGTGAATGTTGTTACCCACTGTATTGGGAGAGTTTTTCCATATGGTTAACGCAAGATGCGAGGTCATATATGTGTAAATGGACAATAGTATGTCAGGTTTGGATATAAGAGTTGTGGCTTAGTGTGCAAGAACTTCGAAGTGATAGTGAAGCACTATTGTGGGTGTAAAGTAAGTTTGATGAAATAAATTTTGTCTCTAAGTGAAGTAGTAAGTTAGTTGGAACCCTCGTCTTATGACCAAAAAGGATAATAACGTGAGTTAAAGTTGACAGAATGAGTAAGTGTCCTTCTAGGAAGGCTAGTGATGATCAAGATTTTAGGTTAAAACAGTAAAGTGTGAGCCCTAAGGAAAAGATAAATTGAAATAGAGTCAAGTGCGAACGTGTATTCATAGGTGGGAACTATAGTTGTAATTGATTACCAAAAAGTGAATAGCTTGGTTTTGCTGGTAAAGTAGATTGAGAAATGTTGTATGTAGTCGCATATGCCACTTATGGTGGAAGGTGTATGGAAAAATGCACAGTGTTGATGATGTTTTGATTAAGTACTAATGACGTATGGATGAGTGTTTGTGGTAACTTGGAATATTCTGAGAGACTGATATACCAACTGGTGGTGAATTATAGAAGTAGTGGCAATAATGGAGTTAATTTTAAGTGACTTGATAATTAAGTGTCAAGGATTCCTAGCGAATAGGACTTGTATATGAGAGATATGGCATTTTGAATAGCCCATCAGTTAATAGTGAAGTGGGTCAGAAATTGATTCGTTCCAAAGTGTTTAGTGGAAGTGAGTAAAGCTATAAGTAATAGTGTTTTGAGTTTGACATCCAGGATTAAATGATGATGATTACGAGAAAGTGGTATAAATGAGTGGAACATATGGTTAAGTTATAACATCGGAGTAGAATAAAAGTTGAAAATAGTTAGTGGGTGAAAATATTAAGCATGAGTCCTCGATATGGAGGTCATTGATGAGTGTTGTGTTTAGACCGTGAGAGGTCTGAGTATGGAATTGAGCTGACTGAGTTGATATAGTTGTGATGGTTCAGTTAATGAAAATAGTAACAGTGGAAGTAAATTATGAATATGATTAGTAGATGGAAAGATTCAGGAGTGTGTGTGGTTAAAAGATCTTAAAGGGTTAATTGAAGAGATAAACTATTGTGAGAATTGTGAATTTTGTACAACGAAGAGAAAGATATGGTTATAAGTACCTAAGAAGAGATAAAGACACGTGACAAGGAAAATAAAGTATATAAGTATAGAATTTAACATGAGTCGGAACTATAGGAAACGACAAAGTGCCTTTGAAACTAGAAGGATGTGTTTCGGTGAAAGCTAAGAAAATAGCTAAATCATAAGAATAGTAACAGTAATGGAAAGGACTAGTATGTCTGGGTATGGTTAAAACAGTGAGGACAGCGAAAGGAGTTAAGTGCTACAGAAAGTGTGAAGATACATGAGAACGACAGAGCGTATTATGGAAACGACTAGAGATTTTTGGAAACGGCATTGGGTCAGAAAGACAGATGAAGATGAGGATGAGATGAAGTGAGATAGAAAAATTGTAATGTGGTCTTCTATTACCTATAAATTGGTGAAAGTGTAACCGTAAGCTGTGAAGAGCTTAAAGTATTGCGAATTGAAGGTCGTGGCACCATAAATGACAAGTGTAAAATGAGTATATGATGAACTACAGTGAGTGAAAAAGCAACAGTGGTTTAAGGAAACAGTGAAAGATATAATGAGTTAAGGGGTCAGACACCCGAAGTTATCAAGTTTGTAAAGGACGAAGGAATCATGGATACCGCATAAATGAGATTTTCGATTACACCCGTGCTACGGGACCGTTAAGATGTAATTTTGCGGACAAAATTCTAAAAGGTGGGGTGATTATAACACCTCACAATTCTAAAATAAGTAATTAAAGTGTTAAGTGAGAAATTAAGTGAAGGATTAGTGAAAATCCCAAAGATTAGGCCAAAATACAAAGAAAGGGCAAAACGGTAATTAGCCAACACGCAACCCTAGGAAGGTAAAAAAATTGAGCAGGAGGTCTCAGATGATAAAAATAAGCCTGGAAATGGATTCAGAACGAAAAATTGAGTGGATAGGCAAGTTTCAGAAAAATCAGTGAATAGTGTTTTTCGCGGGTAAAAATACCGCAGTCAGATTGCACCGTAAAACGTGCCAGTAGAATTTTGAGCTCTAGGTTTCAAATATTGATTTTAAATGGTCCATAGAAATAGGAAATATGATTTCTGATAATATTTGAGGGATTTAAGTCAATTTGTGGGAGTTTGTCAACGGAGCGCGCTGTACCTTAAAGCAGTGTTTTTCCGAACAACCGGAAAGCTCCAAATTTTTATCTGAAAGAGTAAAATTAAAGGATTTTGTTAAGATGAAAAATTATAATTTCTCATTAGGTTTTTAAATTGTGAATTTTAGTGATGATCGGAGGGAAATTCGGATGAGTTTTAAATCACGTGGGATCCGGTACCCACTTTAATTCAAATAAACACTTACATGTTACTATTTATCTTCATTTCCTCCGTGTTTCTCCTCCCCCAACAGCGCCCAAACAGCTTCCTCCCTCCATTTTTCATGCAAATTTTCATTTGGCCATAACTTAGCCATTTCTCCACCGAATTCAACGATTCTTGTCTTGAATTTTGATGGAAAACACCTTCTGAACACATTGGTACCACTTTCAAGCCTTGAAATCGCATGTGGGGGGGAGATCATGGCCAATTACAGTTTCGGTTTTGAGTTAATTTTTGGTGTTCATGAAGCTTTTTCATGCTCCAATGGTGGAGTATGCTTAGGTGGAGCCATATACCATGCAATTGGGTAAGTTATTTCAACATTTCATTGGTTGGTTTTTGAGTTTTGATTATGGACTCTAAAGAGGGATTTTGTGATATGTTGTGTTAGAGAGCTCAAATGGAAAATGTCTATTAGATGATAATGTCTTAGAATGATGCATTAAAGCTAGAAATGCAATAAAAATTATTGAGGAAAAAAGTTGATTTTTAACTTAGTGAAATTTTTGGGTGTCAAGACTTTGAATTTTGAAAATGTGTTATGTGTGTGTATTGGTGAGTTGTTGTATGATTGTATGATGATATAATAGGATGATATGAGGTGCGGAGTTGTTAAAATTGATGTGAATTCCTTGGATGTGAATTAGTGAGCAAATCGGCCTTTAGGCAAAAAGAGGTAAAATGATATTGTGTAAATTGCATGGATGATGTTTCATGCTTTAAATGGTAATTAGATGGGTTGTGTTGTGATTGTAAAGTGGAAGAATCAATGAAAAATAATGAGTGGTGTCATTTGCCATAAAAGAGCCTAGAGTGAAAGATTTAGCAAACGATGCGTAAAAGACGTAAAATGGAGAAACGACGTTTGAACTAGCCTTTGGGTAACCTAAGTAAGTGAAATAAAATGAGAAAGAAAATTTAGAAAAAATACAACCTAAAATAACCCTATGATGGCCGAACCTTAGAGGGAGAGAAGAGGAATTTGACGTTTTCGCGTTTTGAGTTATTGTGACTGAAACTGACGGCTGTGCATGGTTGTACATGTTGCCATACGTGGACATAGACTTGGAACAGTGAAACGGTGGATTGCCCTTGGTCCTGGATCAAGTGGATAGAGATAAGTGATGAGGTTTACATATGGTATGTTGAAATTCATGAATGGATTCAAAGTTCTAAGTGTGTGGAATTGTCCTCTGTGTAGGCATTCCCTGTTAATCAAGCTATAAGTGGAGTTCTGCGGAGCTCAGTGAACGGATAAAAAGAAAGGTAACCTCTTGGTACTGGGGCTTGTTCCCCTTTTTGTGTTCCACCTTGCTAGTTGATGGCAACGGTAGGAAGTGTGTATGAGTAGTGTAGAACAGCATGAGCATGCATGTGCATTATCACAGTGGGTACTTATGTACCAGATCTCTGGCCAGTAGATATTTTTAGCCTTCGGGCAAGTGTTTCCGGACTGCCACTAGATAGGTCTCCGAGAGGGAGTTCCAGTTGACCCAGGGTCGTGGTGTGTTATCCGGATAGGAGCACACTAGGTTGTCTCGGGTGTATATGGTTGGAAGGGGTACCTTGGTGGGTTGTTCTATGAACACGCCAGGGGTAGTACCCATAGGCGTATAGCCGAGGACATGGCGTGGTATTGGTAGCTACCATCCCGCATGTCGTAGTTGTTCTGATATATTCCCCTTTCTCTAAATCCCTTGCTTTATCCCGTTTTATAACAGTGGTGTTGTTTTATTGCTATTGATATACATCGAAGTGAAACATTGGGCGGAGTTTTCTCCAGAACCTCTTGGTTACTGAGATATATCCGTATATATCACCCCGTCTTGGGGCATTATTTCAGGATGTACCAGTGGATATGGAGCAGCGGGCAAGAAGCCCGCATGATGACGAGTGGAGCAGTGGTGTATAGTTTAGATATCATGTCATTTTAGTTTATGGATTTATTTGGCAAGTGAAATGTAATATGTAAATATTTTTCGTTTAAAGTTAAAGTTGTAAGTGTAAATGTAATCCAGTGTTGTAAATGTACCATGGATGTATGTAATATGATGGAAGGGCTTTAGGCCTATTATAGGTTTATGATTATATGTATTATGTTTTATGCATGAAATTGAAAGTAAACTATTTATGTTTTAAGTGTATATTGGATTGGGTTGTAAGTGCCCCAAGGCGTTGTTGGACCTTGTGTGTGCCACCCATTGGATTTTGCTGGATTTCAGGTGTATTAGTGGTGTTAAACAGGTTATGCAAATTTGGGAATTTTAGGAAATACAAAGGAAACTCTGGCGAATTTTCTGTAGAATTGGCAGTTTTTGGGTGAACTTTGGAGGAGCGTATCTCTCTCCATAGTGGTCCGATTGGGACGTTCCATACGCCATTTTGAAGCTTAAGATGTCCCCTACGTTGTGTCAAAAGCCTAGGTTCATTGGTGGTGTGCGCAGCCCATGGGGGCTGTTGTAACATACTGTCCTGTTCTGTCCGGTTTTGGTTGGCAGATTTGAGGTAGTTTTGAGAAATTAATTCCCGCTTCGTTACTTGGTCAAATTAAGCAGTACGATATATCAAATCGAAGTTTGAGGTGTCTAGTTTATGGTGTAAAATTTTGAGAGGCAGTGTCCTTGTGGTTAGGTACAGTTTAATCAGTGAAGTTTGGAGGTTTTAGGCTGTTTTGGAGTTGGTAGGCAATGTTGTTTGTCCAACTTCAAACGGCGATAACCGGAGCTCACGAGCTCGGAATTGAGAGTGTGATAGCTTGTTAGAAAGGTAATTGAATAAGGAAAAAAGATAACCTGGAGTCTAAGTTTGTAGTTTTATTTTGTGTTCGTGGAAAAACAAATTAGCAAGTCTGGTTAAGTGGTAAAAATGTAAAAGTGAGGAATTGGCTAAGTGGGTTTATGGGAACCCCTTAATTTGTAGGTAGTGTATAAATAGTTAAGAAAGTCTTCCGCTAGTGTTTCAGTTACGGTCACAGCTTTTTATTATTACGCTTTTTATACTTTTACTGTTCGCGTAATAATTGGAAAATGTATATTCTCATTTTTATAAATGAACTGCTGTGATTGTAACTGCGCTTAATATCACGTAACGCCCTCCCTTGTATGCATCCAAGAGAGTCGTTTGCTAAGCGGAATTAGAGTTGTTAACGTCACATGAGCTAACAAAGCAGTATACAAATCCGTATAAAATTTTTCAACACTTAAATTCTTTTCATAAAGGTTTTCCAAAATAGCTGCTGTTCGTAAAAGTTCAAGCTAACATAAACATGATGAAGACTACAGTCATCCAAAAGTACCAAAACATTAATCATTACAGTTATCCAGTTTAAACAAACAGCAACAATGGTAATCCACGCATCAGCAATCAACAGCAAACATCATGTCTTCAAGTGCTTTTATGTCCTCCTGCCATTTAGGAAAATAGCAGCCCCGAAGGGGTGAGAATAATCCCAGTAGTGTGGCAATAAAACCAGTAATATAACAGTATTAACTAGGCACAAAATCATAAACAGTCACTTCAACATATACTTGTTCCTTTTCATTTAATCATATTCATATATTGCGTATATAACGCCCTTCCTTTGCGCTTTTAGCACCGTCGTGCGCGCACTTCACAGTGGAATCAAATATCCCTTGGCACCTGAGCTCCATGTGGATTCCATCTGTGGGCCTATGCGGACTGATGCCAAGTGTCCCATACCCCGGTACCTTGGGGATGCCTATATGATGCTTGCTCAAACACATGGTCCTGTACATAACTATTCTAAAACAAGGCCTATATGATCTTGTTACATGCATGACATGCTATGCTTTCACACACAAAGCGTAAAAATGCGGTATAATGTAAGATGCATGCTTATATACCTTTCATATGCGTTATGCTGCCACATAACGTCTTTACCTCATAGTCATATAGCCATCACGGCACATTTTTGGCAGTTTCCTTTCATTATAATGGAACATAATATACTTACGGCATATGGAGCATCATGTTACAATTCTATACCAGTAGTCAATAGTTACATTAGGCATCATCGCCTGACACTTACCTTAGCTTTCCTTAAATATTACCAACGGCAGCGAAATATTCTCACTTCTTAAGCGCACCTAAATCAGTTAAAACTAATCATTTACAGTGGCTATTTACAGCAAAACCGAGAGCATACAGCAGTGGCTTACAGCAGCAAAACAGTGAGCATTTACAGCAGCAAAACAGTGAACATTTACAGCAGCAAAACAGTGAGCATACAGCAGCAAAACAGTGAGCATACAGCAGTGTTTACAGCAGCAAAACAGTGAGCATACAGCAGCAAAACAGTGACGTTTTAAACGTTTTCAAAACAGAAACAGTGGCATTTTGAACTTCCAAAACAGTGGCATTTTATACATACAAACAGTGGCATAGAAGGACTAAGACAGTGGCATTTTTATGCATAAAACAGTGGCATCTATGCATATAAACAGTGGCGTATGATGACTTAAAACAGTGGCCTTTTATACATAAAACAGTGGCATTTGTGTACATAAAACAGTGGCATTTGTGTACATAAAACAGTGGCATTTGTGTACATAAAACAGTGGCATTTGTGTACATAAAACAGTGGCATTTGTGTACATAAAACAGTGGCATTTGTGTACATAAAACAGTGCATTTGTGTACATAAAACAGTGGCATTTGTGTACATAAAACAGTGGCATTTGTGTACATAAAACAGTGGCATTTGTGTACATAAAACAGTGGCATTTGTGTACATAAACAGTGGCATTTTAAGCATGGAAACAGTGGCATTTGATGAGTAAGACAGTGGCATTTCAAGCATGGAAACAGTGGCATTTCATGACTAAAACAGTGGCATAAAATGTGCAGAAACAGTGGCATAAAATGTGCAGAAACAGTGGCTTCTATTGTGCAGAAACAGTGGCTTTTATTGTGCAGAAACAGTGGCTTTTAGGTGCAGAAACAGTGGCTTCTATTGTGCAGAAACAGTGGCTTTTATTGTGCAGAAACAGTGGCCTATAATGGTGATATTGATGAACCGAAACAGTGGCATACATCTTCAAAACAGTGGCATTTTAATGTGATTTTGAGGGACCGAAACAGTGGCACATTACTTCTCCAAATCAGAGGCACATCCATAAAAAAAATAGTGGTATAAGCTTAACCATAACCATAAGATTTTTATGCATACAAATCATCCTAAAATGACTCCATACTAAAACTTTTAATCATGCTCAACCAAGGATCCAAAGCAACATATATGCAAGGAGACATTTGCGCATATATACATGGCTACACAAGAAGGAGTTCAAGTTCAAGGCCTACCTCTTGTAGCACACCCTTCAAGTCAAGAATCACACCACCTTCTAGCTTCGATACACACAAGTCCACACTTCCTAAGAGGTCCTATGCGCAACAAGGTGAGGAACTAGGTTGGCACTAGCTTGGTGTAAGGTTGAGGTGAGGGAAGGAAGGAGTTGTCTTAAGCAAAGTCTTCTAGCTCCAAGGAGGCTTGTAGGTTCGGTTATGGGAGTGAGGGAGTGAGGAGAAGAGGAGTTGGAGAGGAGTTGGCTGCACTTGCACATGAAGGCAGCCCCCTCTCCATGCGCACATATATAGTGAAAGTGAGGGGAAAAATGCTATGATTAACTATCATGAAATATTCAGATTTCTATGAGATGATGGGGCTGCATAAAAGGCTGAAACAAGCAAGGTTTGCTTCTAGCTTACTCTATTTACATGCAAGGATGGAGGTGTGATTTGATCAGATTTGGGACTGTCCTTAAGTCAGAAAATTTTCTGCATTATTGACCAAGGTATGCGCAAAAATGGAGTGGAAAGGAAGTGTCATGTGCACATGTAAGAGCTTAGCTAAGTCAACAAGGAAACTAACCATGTGGCAGCCCAAAAATCTGCACTTGGGCAGCCTTGGTGCGCAATGATGAGGGGGAAAAGAGGTGCAGATTTGTGACAGTCCAAACACTCATATAGGGCTGTCCTTGTGCAGAAAATTTCTGCATAAAAAG
Organism: Gastrolobium villosum; assembly: GCA_032173675.1. NCBI lineage: Eukaryota > Viridiplantae > Streptophyta > Magnoliopsida > Fabales > Fabaceae > Gastrolobium > Gastrolobium villosum. The sequence goes on along the minus strand of JAVKPL010010148.1, from coordinate 14,974 downwards.
CCAACCCATGCGCACAAGGTGAGGTGTGAGGGAGGTTCACTAAGTCCACAAGCTAGAGGGCTTTGTGGCAGCCAAGGATTCAGATTTATGGAGCTGACCTCTGCGCAAAAATGATGAGAATGCAGTCCCAAAATCTCACTAATGATGCATGTGGAAGGAGGAGGAGGTTTGACTCATGATGGCTGCAAAAGCTTGCAACAAAATCTGCACAATGCAGTCTAATGATGGAAGTGTAAGAGGGTTCTCCAAGTCAACAAGTTAGGCAATTTTGGTGACCCAAGAAATCTGCACAAAGGTCCCTCCCATGTGCGCCTAAATGGGTGAGTATGCAGCCTAAAAACATGCTAAATTGCACATGTGTCCACCATGCAATAAAATTAAAATCAAGTTATGCATAATCAAGGTGAGGTGGCGGCTTAACAAGGCAAAATGACAGATTTTAAGGTCCTAATTCACCCTTACTTGTGCGCACAAATGAGAAGTAAAAACAACTAGCCAAGTAGTGTTCCTTGCTGCACAAGGCAGCCTTGTTGGACTAGGCTTTAAGGAGGATAAGTGGTTACAACCTTGGGCTAAGACAAGGTAGGTTCAAAGGCCATCCTTGGGCCATTGGTCACACACCAAAAATCCAATCACAAATCCAATAGCAACAAGTCCACACACACACTAGCCCACTACCAAGATCCAATGAACACTAAGGTCCTATAACACATACTTATAAGATTAAATCCACATGTCTACATATGTACCCTCCTATGGTTTTAATTTAATTAATTACCTAAGTCTTATCCAAGGATAAAGATCACACAATTCACAAGCCATTACACATAAACCATACATCCGAAATCTATACACATGTACATCAATAACATATAGTACTTATGTATTTTACTAATTATGCGGGATGTTACACTCTCCCCACCAAATAGGGATTTTGCCCACAAAATAAACTTACTTAAGAGCTAAACAGTTCTGGATAGCGTTTCTGAACGTCGTCCTCGCGCTCCCAAGTGGCTTCAGCTGCCGATCTGTTGTTCCATAACACCTTCACCAAAGGAATCTCTTTAGAACGGAGTCGCTTGACGGATCTTTCAAGAATTTGGAATGGTTGCACTTGATATGTCAGATTTTCCTTGAGTTCCACTTCTTCCGGTTGTAACACGTGAGATGGATCAGAGAGATACCTCCGTAGCTGAGACACATGAAATACATTGTGAATTCCTGACAGATTGGGTGGTAAGGCCAACCGGTATGCAGACTCTCCAATCCGGTCCATAATCAGATACGGTCCTAAGTACCGTGGACTTAACTTCTTTACTCCCATTCTCCTTCCGAGTCCCGATGTAGGAGTGATTCTCAAAAATACATGGTCTCCGACTTCGAAAGATAGAGGCTTATGACGCTTGTCGTAATAACTCTTCTGTCTGGCCTGAGCCCGCTGCATATTCTCCCGAATCTTCTTTACTTGTTCGGATGTCTCTTGAATTAGATCAGGTCCTAACATACTTCGCTCGCCCACTTCAGTCCAACATAAAGGGGATCTACATTTCCTCCCATACAAAGCTTCATACGGTGCCATCTGAATGCTGGAGTGGTAACTGTTGTTGTAAGCGAACTCAATCAAAGAAAGATAACTATCCCAGCTGCCTCCTAACTCCAAAACACATGCTCGCAACATGTCCTCTAAGGCTTGAATGGTGCGTTCCGTCTGTCCATCGGTCTGCGGATGATAAGCAGTACTCAACCTCAATTGGGTCCCTAATGCTCTTTGAAAGGATTCCCAAAACTTAGATGTAAACTTGGGATCACGATCACTGACAATACTCGTAGGAACTCCGTGCAGCTTCACAATCTCCTGCAGATAAATTCTAGCAAGCCTCTCTGTATCATATGTGGTTCTAACACGCAAGAAATGAGCTGACTTCGTTAAACGATCGACAATCACCCAGATAGAATCATATCCTTCTCGCGTCCGAGGAAGTCCAACTACAAAATCCATCGAAATACTGTCCCACTTCCATTCGGGAATCTCCAAAGGTTGAAGGAGTCCCGACGGTTTCTGATGTTCGTACTTCACCTTCTGACAAGTTAAGCATCGAGATACATACTCCGCAATATCACGCTTCATACCCGGCCACCAAAACGAGGTCTTCAAATCATGGTACATCTTCGTGGATCCAGGATGAACTGCATACTTACCCTTGTGAGCCTCCTGCAAAACTTCTTGCTTCAACTCTTCATTCGGCACAACCAGCCGTCCTTGAAATCTCCAAACATCATTCTCATCCTTTACTACCTCTTGGTTACCAACCAACTCACGGACTAACTCTTCATCCTTCTGAGCCTCCTTAATTCTACTGATCAATTCATTCTCCACCTTTATATTTCCCAATCTTATGCTACTTCCTCTCTCGTCTACCGATAAGTTCAAGTCTCGAAAGGCCTCAAACAACTTCAATTCTTCCATCATCAGAGTTGCAGTGTGTAGTGTCTTCCTGCTCAGGGCGTCAGCTACCACGTTTGCCTTTCCTGGGTGGTACTTAAGTTCAAAATCGTAGTCCTTCAGAAATTCCATCCACCGCCGTTGCCGCATATTCAGCTCCTTCTGATCGAACAAGTACTTCAAACTCTTATGATCGCTGAACACGTCAAACTGCGAACCATACAAGTGGTGCCTCCATATTTTAAGTGCGAACACTATAGCTGCTAACTCCAAATCGTGCGTAGGATAATTTTCTTCGTGAGGCTTTAGTTGTCGAGATGCATAAGCTACTGCCATACGGTCCTGCATCAACACGCATCCAAGTCCTTTCAGCGACGCATCGCAGTAAACTTCGAACTTTCGAGTAGGATCCGGAATCGTGAGTACGGGAGCACTCGTCAATCTGCTCTTTAGCTCCAAGAAACATTCTTCACAGGCTTCAGTCCACTCAAAAGGCTTGTCCTTCCGAGTGAGACGAGTAAGGGGTTGCACTATCTGAGAGAAATTCTGGATGAACCTTCGATAGTATCCAGCCAGACCTAAGAAACTTCGTACTTCGGTGACAGTCTTGGGTCGTTCCCAATTCATGACAGCTTCAACTTTGCTGGGGTCCACCGCGATACCTTCTGATGAAATGACATGGCCCAGAAACTGGACCTCTTTAAGCCAAAACTCGCACTTCGACCATTTCGCGTACAACTGCTTCTCCTTCAAGACTTGCAAGACAATCCTCAGATGTTCCGCGTGCAGCTCTTCATTAGCTGAGTAAATCAGGATATCGTCGATAAACACAATAACGAACTGATCAAGAAACGGGCGGAAGATGCGGTTCATGTAGTCCATGAATACCGCTGGAGCATTCGTAAGTCCGAATGGGATCACCTGATATTCATAGTGCCCATAACGAGTCCTAAAAGCGGTTTTCGGAATATCCTCCGGTTTGACCCGGATCTGATGGTATCCCGATCGTAAATCTATCTTGGAAAAGACTCTGGCTCCTCTCAGCTGGTCCATCAAATCGTCGATCCTCGGTAGCGGATACTTATTCTTCACCGTTACTTTGTTCAGCTGGCGGTAATCTACACACAGACGTAAGCTTCCATCCTTCTTCTTAATCAAGATAGCTGGAGCACCCCATGGAGAAGTACTCGGTCTGATGAATTCCTTTGCCAAAAGCTCTTCTATCTGCTTCTTCAACTCGCGAAGTTCCAACGGCGCCATACGATACGGGGCAATAGAGATTGGTCCGACTCCAGGAACAAGTTCGATCGAAAATTCTATTTCCCTATGAGGAGGCAATCGAGGTATTTCATCCGGGAATACCTCCTCGAATTCTCTAACTACCGGTACATTCTGAATTTGATTGTCAATCGAGGTCTCAGCCTCGATCGACAAAAGATACCCTGCTGCTCCCTTGCGGAGCTCTTTTCTAACTTGCAATAAGGAAATGAGAGAGAAAGGTTGAAAATTACCATCCTTCGCAGGAACAATGACTTTCCCCGCTCGACAATCCAAGGTTATCCCGTTTTCCGTCAACCAGTCCATACCGATAATCACATCGAAGTTGAATACCGGCAGGACCACCAAGTTAACTGTATATGTGTTCCCTTCATACTGCAAGGTAACACCTCTGCAGATCTCTGAGGCTGTGCACGATCCTCCCGTAGGTGTGCTGATGTGTAACTCATAAGGTAACGGGGTTGGGGTGATGCCTATTCTTAAGGCAGTATGCTTTGCCATAAAAGAGCCAGATGCTCCAGAATCAAAGATAACAGAAATTGGGTGACCATTCAAAGTGACATTACCTTTGATCAGGTTGGGAAACTTCTGCGCTTCATTTGCATCCAATGTGAACACTCGAGCTTGCGGAGGCTGTTGGTCAGCGTTCTGGGGGCACTTGTAAGCAAAATGGCCTTGCTGGCCGCATCTGAAGCATGCATTGTTGTTCTTGCGGCAGACTCCAAAGTGATTCTTTCCACATGTAGCACATACAGTCGCGCCCTGACGTCCAGTCGACGATTGACCCACCGTAAAGTTTCTCTTAAAATTTCCAGGCCGCGCCTGCAACGGCGTACCTCTGCCTCGACCCCTACCAGGTGCCGTCCTGAAGAATCTGCCTGCTCGATTTCCTCCGTGGAATTGTGGTGGTGGCTTGTTCAGGTTCTTGGCCTCCAGAATGATTCCTTCTGCCTGACGACTCTGGTTGATGAGTTCCGGAAGTGTACGATTAGCCGTCGTCAAGATGAGCTTGCGAATTTCCGGATGTAATCCGCTCTCGAACTTCTCCACCTGCCATTCTTCATCGTAGATGTTCCGATCAAAGTTGGCGTACTCGATCAGCTGCCCAAACTTCGCAATATACTCATTAACCGTCATGTCACCCTGCCTGAGCGACAGCAGTTCAGTGTGCTTCATCCTTCGCATTGCCTTAGGAAAATACTTATCCAGAAATACTTGTCTGAACACGGCCCACGTCAGCTCCACGTCCTGTGCTCTCAGCAGAGCCCTTGCACCAGTCCACCATGTTAAGGCTTCTCCCATCAGCTGGTACGACGCGTAATCAGTCTTCTGCGCTTCAGGGCATGCTATGCGTTCGAAAATATGCTCAATCATCTGCAGCCACTTCGCTGCAGCCTCGGGGTTGTCTTCACCCTCAAAAGTAGGTGGTTGGAAGTTGCGGAAGTCTTTCAACCTCCGACGGGCAATTTCTTCTGCATTTTCATGCAGTGGGGGTTGGTTCTGATTCTGTTGCCTATGATCGCGCCATTCTTGGCTCATATTCTGGATGAACGTTGCCAGTCCCCCAATGGTGGTGATAAGATCTTCTTCCGCATCGCCAGTCCTTCCCCGAGTTGAACCGCGACCACCCGCCATGATTCTGCACTCACAATATCAGGAAATGAGTTGATCAGGCTCACCGCAAGTTATTCATGGCAGCAGTCCCAAGTAGGTACTCGAGTTCAATTCGGACAAGTCAGCTATGCATCCGTGTCTTATCACAGAACAGTCCTAACAATCTAACTACCCTAGCTAATATTTACTTAACTATAGCACATTTAGACAGTCAATCAGCAGATAAACACAAACAGTAGTCAATTCAATCAAACACAAGCAATTCCATGGACCAAACTGCTCTGATACCAATTAGTGTAACGCCCTCCCTTGTATGCATCCAAGAGAGTCGTTCGCTAAGCGGAATTAGAGTCGTTAACGTCACATGAACTAACAAAGCAGAATACAAATCCATATAAAAATTTTCAACACTTAAATTCTTTTCATAAAGGTTTTCCAAAATAGCTGCTGTTCGTAAAAGTTCAAGCTAACATAAACATGATGAAGAATACAGTCATCCAAAAGTACCAAAACATTAATCATTACAGTTATCCAGTTTAAACAAACAGCAACAATGGTAATCCACGCATCAGCAATCAACAGCAAACATCATGCCTTCATGTGCTTTTATGTCCTCCTGCCATTTAGGAAAATAGCAGCCCCGAAGGGGTGAGAATAATCCCAGTAGTGTGGCAATAAAACCAGTAATATAACAGTATTAACTAGGCACAAAATCATAAACAGTCACTTCAACATATACTTGTTCCTTTTCATTTTATCATATTCATATATTGCGTATATAACGCCTTTCCTTTGCGCTTTTAGCACCGTCGTGCGCGCACTTCACAGTGGAATCAAATATACCCTTGGCACCTGAGCTCCATGTGGATTCCATCTGTGGGCCTATGCGGACTGATGCCAAGTGTCCCATACCCCGGTACCTTGGGGATGCCTATATGATGCTTGCTCAAACACATGGTCCTGTACATAACTATTCTAAAACAAGGCCTATATGATCTTGTTACATGCATGACATGCTATGCTTTCACACACAAAGCGTAAAAATGCGGTATAATGTAAGATGCATGCTTATATACCTTTCATATGCGTTATGCTGCCACATAACGTCTTTACCTCATAGTCATATAGCCATCACGTCACATTTTTTGGCAGTTTCCTTTCAATATAATGGAACATAATATACTTACGGCATATGGAGCATCAGGTTACAATTCTATACCAGTAGTCAATAGTTACATTAGGCATCATCGCCTGACACTTACCTTAGCTTTCCTTAAATATTACCAACGGCAGCGAAATATTCTCACTTCTTAAGCGCACCTAAATCAATTAAAACTAATCATTTACATCATTTACAGTACAGCAGCTATTTACAGCAGCAAAACAGTGAGCATTTACAGCAGCAAAACAGTGAAAACAGCATACAGCAGCAAAACAGTGAGCATACAAAACAGTGCAGCAAAACAGTGAGCATTTACAGCAGCAAAACAGTGAGCATACACAGTTTTAAACGTTTTTAAAACAGAAACAGTGGCATTTTTAAAACAGAAACAGTGGCACTTTGAACTTCCAAAACAGTGGCATTTTATACATACAAACAGTGGCATAGAAGGATTAAAACAGTGGCATGGAATGACTTAAACAGTGACATTTTATGCATAAAAACAGTGGCATATAATGACTAAAACAGTGGCATATTATGCATAAAAATAGTGGCATATGATGGCTAAAACAGTGGCCTTTTATGCATAAAAACAGTGGCATTTTAAGCATGGAAACAGTGGTATTTCATGACTAAAACAGTGGCATTTTAAGCATGGAAACAGTGGCATTTTATGACTAAAACAGTGGCATTTTAAGCATGGAAACAGTGGCATTTTATGACTAAAAGCAGTGGTATTTCATGCATGAAAACAGTGGCTTAAGGGGCACTAAAACAGTGACATACATGTGCAGAAACAGTGGCTTTTAGGTGCAGAAACAGTGGCTTCTATTGTGCAGAAACAGTGGCTTTTATTGTGCAGAAACAGTGGCTTTTAGGTGCAGAAACAGTGGCTTCTATTGTGCAGAAACAGTGGCTTCTATTGTGCAGAAACAGTGGCTTTTATTGTGCAGAAACAGTGGCCTATAATGGTGATATTGATGAACCGAAACAGTGGCATACATCTTCAAAACAGTGGCATTTTAATGTGATTTTGAGGAACCGAAACAGTGGCATTTTATCTACCAAAACAGTGGCACATCAAACCGAAACAGTGGCACATTACTTCTCCAAATCAGAGGCACATCCATACAAGAAATAGTGACATAAGCTTAACCATAACCATAAGATTTTTATGCATACAAATCATCCTAAAATGACTCCATACTAAAACTTTAATCATGCTCAACCAAGGATCCAAAGCAACATATATGCAAGGAGACATTTGCGCATATATACATGGCTACACTAAGAAGGAGTTCAAGTTCAAGGCCTACCTCTTGTAGCACACCCTTCAAGTCAAGAATCACACCACCTTCTAGCTTCACTACACCACAAGTCCACACTTCCTAAGAGGTCCTATGCGCAACAAGTGAGGAACAAGGCTTGCACTAGCTTGGTGTATGGTTGAGGTGAGGGAAGGAGGGATGTTGGCTGCACTTGGTCTTTCTTCCTCCTAAGGCTCTTGCAAGGCTAAGCTAGAGTGTGAGGGAGAGGGGAAATGAGGTGGCTGCACAAGTGAATGGGGGGGCAGCCCCTCTTGTGCGCAATTTAAAGGAAGAAGGGAGGAGGTTGTAATGATTTAACATCATGGTAGAAATCTGATTGCTTGAGGGAGTGGGGCTGCATACAAGGGCTGTACAAGCAAGGTGTTGGCTTCTAAATTACTCTACTTACATGCAAAGAGTGAGGGGTGATTTGATCAGATTTGGGGCTGTCCAAAGCAGAGAAATTTCTGCACAATTGACCATGATTTGCGCATAGAGAGGAGTAGGAGATGTGCATCATGAGCACATGCAAGAGCTTTGCTAAGTCAACAAGCAACTCAACTTGATGGCAGCCAAAAATCTGCCTTGATGCAGTCCTTGGTGCGCAAACTAAGAGAGGAAAAGAGGTTCATCATGAGTGCAGATTTGTGACAGTCCAAACACTCATATAGGGGCTGTCCTTGTGCAGAAAATTTCTGCATAAAAAGCCAACCCATGCGCACAAGGTGAGGTGTGAGGGAGGTTCACTAAGTCCACAAGCTAGAGGGCTTTGTGGCAGCCAAGGATTCAGATTTATGGAGCTGACCTCTGCGCAAAAATGATGAGAATGCAGTCCCAAAATCTCACTAATGATACATGTGGAAGGAGGAGGAGGTTTGACTCATGATGGCTGCAAAAGCTTGCAACAAAATCTGCACAATGCAGTCTAATGATGGAAGTGTAAGAGGGTTCTCCAAGTCAACAAGTTAGGCAATTTGGTGACACAAGAAATCTGCACAAAGGTCCCTCCCATGTGCGCCTAAATGGATGAGTATGCAGCCTAAAAACATGCTAAATTGCACATGTGTCCACCATGCAATAAAATTAAAATCAAGTGTGCAAAGGTCAAGGTGAGGTGCGGTCAAACATGAAGGAATTAGGCAGATTTTTCTAAGTGTAATCCACCTACTTGTGCGCATAAATGAGAGGGAAAAACATTAAGCCAAGTGGTTGTTCCTTGATGCACAAGACACCCTAAATGGGCAAGGCTTAGGGGAAATAAGAATGGTTACAATTTTGGGCTGAATTGGCTTGATCCAAGAGCCATCCTTGGGCTATTGGCCACACACACAAAAGGATCCATTCACATAAGTCCACTAGCAACAAGTCCACACACACACACTAGCCCACTACCAAAGTCCAATGAACACTAAGGTCCTATAACACATACTCACATTACTTATATGATTAAATTCACAAGTCTACATATGGATCTCCCTATGATTTAATTTAATTAATTACCTTAGTCTTATCCAAGGGTAAAGGTCAACCAATTCACAAGCCATTACACATAAACCATACATCCGGATTCTACACATGTACACATAGCATATAGTACTTATGTATTTTACTAATTATGCGGGATGTTACAATACCGGTACGTAACGGGCTGTGACAAGTGCTGGAGAGGATACCAAGTTGGACAAAAGACGTCCCCGGTGAAAAGGAGAAAACCCTCATATTTGTTTAGTTTTATTTCGCTTTCAGTACTTTACATTTGTTTTCTTTTCCGTTCCCTAGTGTAAATTTAATTTATTTTTGAAATGGAAATTTTTTCTTTGTTCAAACTGTTTGGTTCATAGATTTCAGTTATGGTATTGTGGCTGTAAAATTTGAATAATCAATGGCATGAAACACAAAGTCAATGATTAATCATTCTTATTCTTACTATGAATGCTTGAAATAGGAAAAGTGAAGTGAATTTAAACTTTAGATTTCTGAAGGATGCTGATCTGTATGAACTAAAATTATCTTATACATTAATCCTATAATTAATTGGAAGGGATCTTCTATTAATGATGATCCTATCCAAACAGCTATTGAGCCCAATATTGCTAAGAGGCCCAAAAATCCGCTATAAATAGAGGGTTAAACCACTAAGGTACTCACTCTAAACCCTTTCACAACCAGGATCAAAAAGGCCTACGAAAATTATAGACTCCATTAAAAAAGTGACCAAATTTCCTCTTTTGACACTTGCTTCCCTGATCCTTCTCCTCAACATCCAAATCATCAAGACTTGTAAAAAGGTTTCTGAAATCTCACCTATTCAGTGCGCAATCACTAGGATCTGCCTTAAGCCAAGTGATTTCTTTTTCTTCTGTTTTGTTTGCATTTCATTCTGTGGTTGTTGCTCTTTTTATCCACCCCATTTTTGCAAACTTGCCTTTTCACCCTTTGAAGTTTGACACTTTTTTTTTTTGCTTTCATTTGAAAGCCTTAACCTTTGAAATCTTCGTTTATAGGGGTGATTTTGTTGATGGGTGCTTGCTTTAGCAATTGCATTAAGGCTGCGAGCCCTTCCATTACAGGTCACCTTCTTCTTTTTGACTTGCATCTTCATATATATATATATATATATATATATATATATATATATATTTTGTTTTCTGTCAATATGTGAATGAGCTAATTATTCTCCAGATTTTTGGTTCTGTTGGGGTTTGGAAATGAATATGGGATTGATTTTCACAGAGTTAAAGTTGTTAACTTTATGGATAGTTTTCTTTCCAGATTGATTGAAAAACTATTTGATTTTTACCCTTGTTTTAATAAAAAATATTTAAAATTTGCAAATATATGATAAAAAATCCAAAGTTCAAATATCACAATTTACATTTTTAGCATAAAAATTATGGGTTTAGTTTTTCTATAGCTGTGATAAAAAGATATATTAACTACAGACACATACATATTCACCAAAATTTGCCGATTTTTTTGAAAATCAAGATCCAATATTAGATTCTGATAAAAAAATGTATATGTGGCGGACAAAATATTTTTACATCAGCCAGAAATACTTTTGTCATCCCACCAAAAAAAAAACCTTGAGAGTGCATCATCAATATTACGATTTTGGCTTACTTGTCGGATTATAAAATGGTTATGTTACGTTTTGTTTGTATTTTTTATTGGAAAGAAAAAAAAGAGATAACCATCTACACATGAAAATATCTTCTCACCCAAATTCTTTTTAAAAAGAGATAACCCCATTCCAAACTGATCAGAGGTAATGTTTTCTGTAAGATAATTCCTCCAAACTGTAATCCGAGTCCGAGGGAAATTCTTGTTAAGACAACATAAGGATAATTATGGGGTTTTGTGGAAGTCCATCTATCCATGTAAATTTGGTATTATGAGTGATGACTTTGTTTATTTTGTTTTTGTTATAAGGCCAATGACGGTGATTGAGTCATTCTTAAGCTGATTTTCTTGGCATTGATGTAGGGTTCACTTCTAGAAGTGTAAACAGGAGTGGCCATGACATCAGCTCAAATAGCACCAACTCATCAGCCTCCATATCTGTCACTTCAAGAAGTGAGGGTGAGATCTTGCAATCTTCCAATTTGAAAAGCTTCAGCTATAGTGAACTAAGAGCAGCCACAAAAAGGGGAGAGGGAGTATCCTCTGAGAAGCCCATCACCCTCTCTGACAAGGAGGAAGATAGTGAGGACAATGAGCCTATTGGCAAGAGGCTGGAGAAAGGAGGAACATCAAAACCTACTGCTAGGGAGACGTCCCCAAGTAGCTCTGCTACTGAGTCTCTTGACGTTCCATCCCCTCCCCTATCACCAGCTCATTCCTCACCTCCATCAAGAATACAACAACCCTCTCCTATGCAACATAAAGGAAAGGGGATTAAAGAAATAGAAGCAGCACCTGCTGCAGAAGAACAGGTGGCTGAGCAAGAGGCTCAGCCACAGAAGAAACTTGACAAGGGAAAGGTGATTCTTGTTGAATCCCCTAAAAAGAAAAAGCCAATCGTTCCCAGACAGATCAATCTGGGAGGACCACTCTCTTATCCTGTCATCCGTCCTGACATAACTGGGGACGAGGCCCTTGCTAGGGCTCTAGTAGAAAAGGAAGGCTTGGAAGTACCTCCACTGATGGAGGGACAAACTACATCAGCCCCCTATTCTTCCAAGACAAAAGATGTAATAATCAGGCAAGCACTTGAAGAACCTCCAGCTGCTTCCAATAACAACCAGCAGCAGAAAAATAAACCAGCTTCCCCCATTGCATCAAGAAAAAAATCACAAATTGGGATTGCTGAGATTTTTAAAATGATGGGGAAAAAGATGAAAAAGTTGCTTCCTGAAAAACAATCTGTTCCTCAGATTGATTTGACAGATACCACTGAAGAGCTTAAGGCTCTAAGGAAAGGGTTGGACCAACTCTCATCTTCCTTCATCAAATTCCAAGAACAACAGAAGGAAGACAGAGAGCAGCTTATCGACATTATTAAAGCCAGCATCAAAGACATCAGTGCTGCCCCCTCTGCACCAACTTTGCAAGTTGTCAGGGACGAAATCAAAAAAGCATCTGACTCCCTGACGCATGCTCATTCCCTGCACAACACTAGAGCTGAACTACAGCTTAGGAAACTCCTCCTCAAAAATTCTGAAGAACAAAAAGAAACCAAAGAAGCCCTCAAGGCCTTTGGAACGTACCTGGAGGGAAGAATTTACCTGCTGGAACTCAGAATGTGGGATGTTGAGGCGCAGCTTGTGCAAATTCGTAATGGTACGATAATGATGAGATCCACCATTGATCACCTCGTTGCAGTAATTAGTGATCTACAGAAGCACACTGAGAAATGGCTTCTTGAAGCTGAAGTAAGAAGATTGAGAGATCAGCTCAGGAGAAGACCACCTACACAGGAGGAAACTAATGCTACTAGAGAGGCTGTGACAAGTGCTGGAGAGGATACCAAGTTGGACAAAAGAGGTCCCCAGTGAAAAGGAGAAAACCCTCATATTTGTTTAGTTTTATTTCGCTTTCAGTACTTTACATTTGTTTTCTTTTCCGTTCCCTAGTGTAAATTTAATTTATTTTTGAAATGGAAATTTTTTCTTTGTTCAAACTGTTTGATTCATAGATTTCAGTTATGGTATTGTGGCTGTAAAATTTGAATAATCAATGGCATGAAACACAAAGTCAATGATTAATCATTCTTATTCTTACTATGAATGCTTGAAATAGGAAAAGTGAAGTGAATTTAAACTTTAGATTTCTGAAGGATGCTGATCTGTATGAACTAAAGCTGGTAAGACAGTATTTTTGAGTTGTTTGAGGACAACCAACAATTTAGTTTTGGGGTGTTTGATGGGAAGATAATTTGTTCCCATCTAAGCCCATTTTGATGACAAAATACGATCTTTTCCCTCATCTGATGACCAACTTTAGAATTAAAAACACTTGTTGATGATGCTGCTGATGAGCGAAGGTAATAAAATACATTAGTTATGATATTAATTATTATTTATATGATAGAGAGTATTTTGAAACGCGTGACCAAGATTGTATGTATAAATGCATGCTGGCGCCTGGCAGTCCCGCTAATCTCTTTATTAGGATTCTAACATACCCTGATCTCGCTATCCTATTATTAGATTGAAAAATAATTTTCATGTACTTGGTATCTTTATCAAATATGAAAAATATTTACTTTATATTTAACACTTTTTAAGATATATGAAAAAAAAACTCATATCTAATGTATACAATTATAGAGATTAATATTTCTCATATCACAGGAGATAATTTCCAAACATGTAAATGTTTGTGACCCTTATTTTTTTTCCCTTTTCTCTCTTTTTTTATTTATAAATTCTCTCTTTTCTCTTTACATGACCTTACATGGGTCACACACACTTATATATATATATATATATATATATATATATATATATATATATATATATATATAAGAGAAAAAATTATCTCATATATTAATCCTATAATTAATTGGGACATGATATATTTACCGTCAATTAAGTTTACCAAATTTTATTATCAAACCTTAACCGTTGATTTTCGTTAATCTATTATTCATAATTACTAAAAATTTATAATTAATTAATAAATATCATCCAATAAATTATAACCGTCTCACGAAAATTAACAATTAAAAATTAATAACAAAAAATAATAACTTTGGTAAATAAATTTCTCTCCTATTTATATTCTCTGCATTAATGTTTACTGGTTTCCAAAAAGACAAAAAGCAAGAAATAGGAAGAAAAAGAAAAAAAATAAAAAAGGTTTTATGGACCTGACAAAGGCCTATATTCTAGAAGGTCCGATAAAGGACACACAAACAGGAAGAGAATATTCTATTAATGATGATCCTATCCAAACAGATAAGCAACCCACATTCTAGAAGGCAGAAATATGGAGCACAAACAGAAAGGGAATTTTCTATTAATGATGATCCTATCATTTAGCAATTTGACTTAGGTCACTATGGTGGTGATCAAACTAGATTAAATTGAATTTTGAGTTCTCTCAAAGTTTATATAAATTTGTAATTTTTACGAAAAATAAAAATTTGAAAATAAAAAAAGATTTTGCATAAATTTCGTGATATTCAATTCACCCTTGGAAGCAGCCAAATTTTTAACGGTATATTGATTAATCAATGAGAAAAATATCAGAATCATAACACAACAATCACGACGTTTCGCAAATTTCTCTAGCATTTAAACAATTGTGTGAATTATGCATCATATTACTTATCCGACTTTAATGAAATCAAATATTTGAATTTTTTTGGTAAGGATTAAAGGAAAATAAAAACAATCATCAAATTGTTATTATTACAATAAATTTATCATTTTTAATTTACAAAAACTTCGATAAGGTAATCATATACATTAGTTATGATATTAATTATTATTTATATGAAAGAGAGTATTCTAAAACGCGTGACCAAGATTTTATGTATAAATGCATGCTGGCGCCTGGCAGTCCCGCTAATCTCTTTATTAGGATTCTAACATACCCTGATCTCGCTATCCTACTATTATATTGAAAAATAATTTTCATGTACTTGTAATTTAGTAATCTTTTCTTTTTCAAATAAAGCAATGAAAAAGTCATTATTTCATCATTATTATTTGTTATTAGTAC